>JAOTRR010000047.1:22986842-22998922 GCA_028570945.1 Gogo arcuatus
TGGAGTTAAAGAGAAGAAATACGTTCATATAAATTAATGTGGTTATAATTTTTTATAGTGTACAGGAAGGAAGAGTAAACCAATGAAATTGAGCCCACTGTGTAAACAATGCTAAATGGTGGTCACTTAGAGGTACTGTGGCATTTTTTGCAACATCTGTAAAACATAACCCAAGCCTGACCCACTTTATTTAGAAGTTGTATCTCTAAACATGTTAGAAATATTTAAGAAGTCAAATATTCAAGTCAAATACCTACCTGATAGATTGAGTGAGGGTATCAGTAGGAGCCCATCAAGTTATTTGATTTTACCCACCCAGTATTTTCCCACAACAAGCCTTATTCTATTATAGTTCAGAGTGTAAGGATACATACATACATACAACTGCAAGGATACGTAGCCACATGTAGTCAGAAGAATATATAAATATTGTGGAACAAGAAGAATAAAAAATCTTCAAAATGTGTAGCTTGTGTATGCCATTTGTTTTGTGGGTACAGTATTTTGTTTCTTCAAAACCCAGGCTGGATGGTGAGCAATGTGATGATTTAAGTTCTTGTTCAGTTCTTTCTTTGTTCACTTTAATCTACCTCTTTACTTCAGAGTAAAAAATATTGCTCATATTGTCACAGCACATCTCTGTCTGTTGAAGCTTGGGTTTGTTTTACTTTTAGCGTTTGCTTGAGTACAAAGGGCATTACTGTTAAAGAGAAAACAACTTCAATACATTTCCAGTTTCACCAGCCTGTTTTTCTGGTCCTTTTCACACTACAGGAATAAAACATTGCCTGGAAACACTGATTGATAATATGTAAATATATATCTGGGCATGGTTATGCTGTTAAATACAGAATAAATTTAGATACACAGAAATGCACTTCATATCTCATCCTCCATATTTCTGTTAAATATACTACTCATATGGAAAAGGTACTTGTATTTTGGGATTGCGAGTGTGAATTAAAGGAGATCTCCACACCACATTCCTCTCGCCTTTGTGCCAGTCTCCTCCTCTGGCCAAAAGCTTTGGCAAACCTTAGCACACGTAGCCTAAAGGATGAGCCAATAAAGACATAAAGCACAGGGTTCAGGGAGCAATGGATTAAAGCCAAACTCTCGGTAATCTGGGCTGCGTGGTCCAATGCTTTGCTTGTCTGACAGTTGCTTATTAGTGTATGAATCACATCTAGGACTCGGTAGAACTTCACAACATTGTAAGGAAACTGTGTAAGCACAAAAACTCCAACCACTGCCAACAACACACGAATTGTTGTCCATCTCTTCCCCCTGTTCTCTGGTGGAAGCTCAAATAGCTTCCGTACCACATGAAAATAGCAATACAGCATCATCAACAATGGCACCAAGAAACTCAGCAGCACCTCTAGCACCTCCATGCTCACCCTTGCTTGAATGGCCATGCTAGAAGGGTACATGATCATGCAGACTTTCCTATTGGGAAGCACTTTAACTGTTGAGAGCACCAAGTCAGGGATTCCTAGAAAGAAACTAAGAATCCACACTACCAGGCAGAGTTTGGTGGAGCAGTTCCTCTTAAATATCTGGCCCAGGAAACGGTCTTTGAGCCGTGGGTATAGTGAAAGGTAGCGGTCCAGACTGATGCAGGCCAGGAGTAACATGCTGCATGTGAAGTTGATGGTGTATAAGGCTGTGACAATCTTGCAGAGAACCTCTCCTAGCTCCCAGCCCTGAACAGCAGCAGCAGCAGCAGCCCAGAAAGGTAGGGTCAGTAGGAGTACTAGGTCAGCCACAGCCAGGTGCACCACAAATGTGTCTATCAGTGTCCTCATGCGTTTGGAATACGCATACACAGCCACTACCAGAGCATTTCCTGTTAGCCCCACTACTAGCGATAACCCATACACAATGGGGAGGAAAACTCTAGCAAAGGAGCGAACGTCCTCTTTTTCACAAACAGTTTGGTAGTCATCGTAGTTGTAGCTGAAGTTGTCATGCTCCTCATAGTCATAAGTGTTGTCCTCTGAGTAATCCATATTGTTTATAAAGTTAAGATTTCTGCAAAACAATGATATTGTTACTTTTGCTATATATACACAATACTGTGCAAAAGTGTTAGGCAACCTATTTTCCATCCACTGGATATGCCACTTATCTGTCAGGGTCACAGGGGAAGCTGGAGCCAATCCCAGCTGACTTTGGGCAAGAGATGGGTTACACCCTGGGCAGGTTGCCAATCGTTCGCAGGGTTGACACACACGCAAACAGCCATTCATACTCACATTAACATGTATGAGCAATTTAGAGTAGCCAGTTGATCTAATCTGCATGTCTTTGGACTGTTGGAGGAAACCCATGCAGGCACAGGGAGAACATGCAAACTCCTCACAGAAAGGCCCCAGTTGGCTATGAGATTTAAACCCAGAACCTTCTTGCTGTGAGGCAACAGTGCTAACCACTGTACCACATATTTTGTTAAAGATGTATTTTTTTTTTAGGTTTTATGGCTTCTGCATTATTGAATCAGTATCAAAAATTTCCAACAAAAACTAAATACTGCAGAGAAATTAAATGTTTTTTAAGGTAAAGAATTGTCGATGACACATATTGCACAAAAATATATTGCATTAATATTTAGCATCAATTGTTAGAGATGGTGCAGTGGTTAGCACTATCGCCTCACAGCAAGATGGTTCCAGGTTCAACCCTCATGGCCGACGGGGGCCTTTCTGTGTGGCGTTTGCATGCCTGCCTGGGTTTCCTCCCACAGTCTAAAGACATGCAGGTTAGGTAAAAATTCCCAGCCTCTGGGGTTGCACAAGCCAGTGCATACTTAGTGCCAGTCCCAAGCCTGGATAAACTGGGGAGGGTTGCATTAGGAAAGGCATCTGGTGTAAAAACCTATGCCAAATCAAATATGCGGATCATAAATTCGGAAGGAGGATCCCCTAACGGGAGCAGCCGTAAGAAGATTTAGTGTAAGTTGTTAAGAGACAATAACAATGAATACTGTTAAATGCATTAATTTGAACTGAACATTTGACATAAATCTTTAAAAACATTTAAAAAATTCATTTGCATTATATATTTATTCATTTAAAAATAATTAATTAATTAAATGTCAGTTTATGTTATTGAAAACTAAGTATTACCTGAATAACAGTTTGCAATGTTTAGATTTTTTTTGGATGTTTAGATATAATTAGATATAACATAAACATAAAGACAGTTTCTGGAAGTGAATTCCAGCTTTCGCGCTGTTACCAACTGAAGTAATTCTCTGCTGTCAATAATAATTCTCACACTTTGTAAAAATGGACAAGTTTGTTAGTTATTGAGACAGTAAAAGTGAGATTATTTTTAGAATGCCATACTTCAAATGGAGGCATTGTGTCTCTTCAGAAAAAAAACAATAATTGTTTTCTCAGAAAAAATAAGTTCATCATTAGTCTAAAGTAACTGAGGATATACATATAGATTTTTTCATGAAAAATACAGCTGTTAAAGAAGGGAATCTTGAGACCTTTTTGAGACACATTACCCTATGGCATGTTAAAAATATATTCTATTTAACACAACAAAGTGTGCATATGGCAACCAGACCATATGTGCATCTTGCCTTGAAGTGTACAGTTGCACAATTCCTGACATTCCATCTGTGCTTTTTTAGGTCAAACACTGTGGGCAAATTCTTTCCAAAAGTGCAATGTTTATTCTGGAAAAGAATGCCAGGGACATTGAGTAACTCTGTCCCATCGCTTGCTGGTGAAGCCTCGTGTGTAAATATTGCACTTAAAATATGGAGTTAACATTTTACATTTAGGAATAGTGAGGAGCCATTTTGCATGCTATGAATGAGTAAATGTGTCCAAACATTTGACTGGTACTGTATGGCACACAATCAGGTCTGAGATAAATAATTAATGCATGACCTTTGGTTTAAAAAAAAACAACCTCAACTTTCACACTGTGAAAATGTAATATTTCTGCATGTATGAAGATAATATCAACACATCTAACCAATCTTTCTACATTTCTAAAGCCTCAGTTAAAGATGATGTGTCTTACCTTGTGTGAGGAGCCAGAAAAGAGCTTCCAGTTTCTAGTATGTGAACTCCAAACTAGTGAATACCTCACGATTTTGCACGCTTGTGCGCGTGTGTGGGTGTGTGAAGGGCCCGTGTGTGTGTGTGTGTGTGTGTGTGTGTGTGTGTGTGTGTGTGTGTGTGTGCATGTGTGGTTAAAAAAAGTTAAAGGGAGGGATAGAAACTCCCTAAAACATGCCAAGTGACTCACAACACCCTCTGTAAAGTGGATATATTTCAGATGGCATGTATGGTTTTCACTGTGTTAAATTTTTTACATCATGGTGTGGTTTTTTTTTTTGTGGTTTTTTTGTTTGTTTTTTTGTAAATGAGGTTGTCTGGGGTTTTTCTGGCATGTTTTATCTGTATGAGAACATAGTGTGAGCCAGTGTTTATGCAACTCTAATAGTAGTTCTGGTTTTGATGTGATTGTGGGTAATTACGTATCTGTGGTTCATTGAAGGAAAAATAAACAAATAAAATCTGATAAAATGTGAACATACAGCACAGACTGGAACATTGCCAAGAGATCTGTTTACCAGGATGGACTTACCAGCAAGTTATTTTTTATGCTGCGTTTTTACTCACCAATTGATCTGTTATCTTTAAATAATTATTGCAAGGTTGTGTAGGTATTTTACACTATTTTTGTTTTATTTTTTACTTTACATGCCTTCAATTTTTATTATATTTTATTATTTAATATTATAATTCATAGAAGATTGTTCCTGGTTTTCTTTTTTTTCTTTTGCACATGCTGTAAATCTCAATTTGTGCTGAATTTTAATTGTTATGGAAGGTTATAATATTTTATTTTATTTTATTATTAATAATTTTTATTATTATTATTATTATTATTATTATTATTATAATTATAATTTCTTTGAGTTCCATTTAAGGCTTATAACACGGAAACCAGTTGACACTTTCATACTAATTTTTTTCATATTTTGCCATCATGTGTATTCTTGTGCCAAATTAATAACAAGCTTACAATAAAAATTGTAAGATGTGTGGCGTTACCTTATCTCTTGCCATAGCATTGCTTCTTCACAGCTCTAGTTTCCCAGTTCAGGGTAAATGTGTGTATATGTGCATGGTGCCCTGCAAATGACCTGCATTTCATCCAGGGTGTATCCCAACTCAAACCCAGTGTTCCTGGAACAGACTCTGCATCCACTGTGAGCATGAAAGTGTGGTTACTGAAAGTCAGTGAATAAGATTTCAGATGTTTTTAGAGAAAATTTATTTATGACAATTATGAGAAATAGAGACTGTCAATGCTCTTAAATGCTGTTCCATACACATGCATCACAATTCAAGATTGTATAATTACTGGCACGTGGTGGTCACTTGTGGTAATGCGCAGAAAAACACCTATAATATATCAGGAAAAAGTTAATGGCTGATTAAGTAAATACTGTATGTGTTTTATTAACAGAGCAGTAGGTAATTCTGAACGTAATCTTGACTATACATTTTTGTATACATTTATAGAATTCATGTCATGTGACATTTATATAAAATCTCATATAAAATCTGAATGTAAAACAAAGTCTTAGTCATCCAAATCTTCTATTTGTCCACCGGATCTAAAAAAAAAAAAGTTAAATGTTACATCTCACTTTAAATGACATTATATGGCAAAAGTATGTCGACAGCTGATATCACACCTATATGTGGTTCTTCCCCAAACAACTGCCACTCAAAGTTGGAAGCACACAGTTGTATAGAATGTCTTTGTGTGCTGTAGCATTACAATTTCCCTTCACTGGAACTAAGAGGCCCAAACATGTTCTAGCATGACAATGCCCCTGTGCACAAAGCAAGCTCCCTGGAGACATGGTTTGCCAAGTTTGGAGTGGAAGAACTTGAGTGTCCTGCACAAAACCCTGACATCAACCCCACTGAACACCTTTGGGATGAATCCGAATGCTGACTGCACCCCAAGCCTCCTCACCTGACATCACTGCCTGACCTCAATAATGCTCTTGAGGTGGAATGAACCCAAATCCCCACAGCTATGCTCATAAATCTAGTGGAAAACCTTTGCAGAGGAGGCTATTATAACAGTAAAAGGGGACTACATCTGGAGTGGAATGTTCACAAAGTCCACAAAGGTGTCCACAAATGTTTGGCTATATAGTGTATATATTTAACACAGATATAACACACATTATAACCTACTTACATTCAACCACATTTTAAAAACCTTTTGTTACTGACATTATATAATCTTGAATGAACCTAATGAAAGAACATAATTTTTACATAGATGTGATTCAAAAAGTTTCAAACAAACCTTTCCTTATCCTGTGTAATATAACTGAGAACAGAGAATACTCCCGGTGGGTGAGGTTTCTTCACTGGCTTTCTCTAATGCACATCAGACAAGTAAAAAAGAGTTTGTTTAAAAAAAAAAAAAAAAAAAGTATTTGCTTTGCTGATGAATAAAGAGGATTAAGCGAGGATAGTGAGTACCTTTGGGACTTTAGTTTTTTTTGCAGGAGATATCTGTTCATGATGTGGCTTGTGGTGCTTTCGGAGTTGCTTTACAAGCTTGGTCTTCTTGCCCGTTGACTCTCCTTGCCTCTTGGAGCGAGAGTTCTGAGAATAGGACACGTGTAGTTGTAGGGATGGAGGGAAACAGCTGCATTAATCTCTACTGGTGTGATGTTTTCTTTGATTAATTTGCTTGGAGCAACATTTGACAATTCATATGACACAATATTAATATAATGTTGGTGTTTGATATGGGGTTTAAAACAGTATCTAACAGATATATATAACAGAGTGAAGTCTGTTTCCAGAAAGAAGAGGATTCGTTGAGATTGACCAATCATACTATGTTATTTCTGCTCCCAAATTCTTAACCTGACTCCTGACAAAACATAGACCCTTTGAGCAAGTGGAAAGGGGGGTACACATGCTCGCAGAACTGAATTGATCTCACAGTTTCTCTATACACTCGCTTCACAGCTCCATGCTTACAAATACTTTTGTGTGCATGCAAATCACAGCAGTTTGTGCTCATTTTAATGACCACACTCATGGATACTGCTCTGCACACTCAGGTCAGGTGTCTTTGCACTCTATAATAAGCATACTGTTTAAATACAAGAGTTTGACAGCATTAACATTTAATTCAAGATACGCCCATCTTCAGCATATACTGACACTACAAGTTAAAGTCCTGCATTCAAAACCTTACTAAAGTAAAAGTATTAATCACAAAATGTACTTAACGTATCAAAAATAAAAGTACTCACTATGCAGTAAAAGTGTCCCTGTCAGTGTTTTACTATTATATACTGTATAATGTTTTTGGATTAATATTACTGCTGCATTACTGTGTATGTTGCATTTTACTGCTGTAGATCTTTAAAGTTGAACTATTTACTTTATATAATGTTAGGTAGTTTCATCTACAGCAAAGCATCATATTCTATAAGATCATCATATGTTTGCAGCATTGCTGTCCTGTAGTATTTCTAAAAAGCCAGCTTTTTATCTCAGAAAAACAGCCTTGTTTCCATCTTTGTGACAGTGCATTTTCCAGCTAATCCAAGAGGGTTATTAAATAGTTTATTTACTTTAAGAAGTAGGACAATTTTCTCAACCCATAAAGGAACCCTTAATCCTTTAGTTCATCACAAACATTCAAAATGACCACATCTGGAGATATGCAGTTTTCACTGAACAGGAAGGGTGTGAAAAATTGTAATCTGAAAAGCTACAGCTGTCAGACAAATATAGTGAAGTAAAAAGTACAACATTTGCCTCTGTGATATAGTGGAGTAGAACTATAAAGTTGCATAAAATGGAAATACTCAAGTTCTCAAGTAAAGTACCTCGAATTTGTACTTAAGTACAGTACTTGAGTAAATGTACATAGTTGCCTTCCACCACTGCATGATACCTTGGTTCATAGCATTTAGAATGCAGAGGAATCTGACTAAATAAGGTATAATTTAACACCACCATGACCCTGACCCAGCATAAACTGCTACTGATGATGAATGAGTGAATGAATAAAGAGATACTTGAAATATTTCCTGTCAATTTGGAAATGGGTACCTATTTTGGCGTTTTACCAGCCAACTCTAAATCATTTTCACTTGCCAGTACAAATAATCCTAATTAATTACACATTCTTTTTATTGACTTGAGGTATGAGGATATCACAGTGTTCCACAATGCTTGCTGAACACATCACATACAGATTTGGGCCAATGCACCCTACACTTGTCATTCAAGAAAGGGTCAATATTGTGTTCTGCCTGGACATAATGCCCAAAGCAACAACCAACAATCTGGTTTCATGCTGTTGCATTTGTCCAATTTCACAACCTATTGAGATTGTACAGTAGGGCGCTGCTATTGGTGGATGCAGCTCATTTTTGTCCAAGGATCTCATACTGCGATAGACTCATAATATCATAATCTATTCCAATATTGAAATAGAGCATATTGTAAAACACTGTACCGCCCATATATTACATGAGAATTCTGATTCTTATCTGGTCACAAATCAAGCTAAAGGAATTCTGCCAGTTTTGGCATTTTGTATTTTGTATTTATGGCATTTTGTCCTAGGTCAAGTATATTTTAAACCAAAGGCATAGCTCTATTTCAGAACAAGGAACTGGTGACGTCATTCTAGCTTACATGTGTTTTCTTTCCGTCCTCTGACATCTGTGGAAAAGGCATAGAAAGACAAGAAAAGATGGAGGGGAGTAATCAAAAACAATTCTTAAAATGCTCAATTTGGTTGAAAGTTGAAGAATCTGACTATTCTAGGACCACCCTTACACTTAGTGGGGAAAAGGCTCCTGCATTGTGCTTCTTTTTCTTCTTTCCTGCACGTCGACGCAGTCGTGGTCTGTAGTTCTAAGAAGAAAGTTAGATGGTGATATAAATAATGAAGCCATAGCAAAAAAACATTAACATAGCTTGTAGTTTATAGCAAAAAATGTCAAAATATAGTGCTGTGAAAAACTATTTGCCCTTATTTCCTCTGCTTTTTTTATATATTTGTCATAATAAATGGTATTGCTGTTTTGCTGCATAACCCAATTACGCTTGAGCGTCAGATCACAGACTTACAACCAGCCAGCAAAGCATCCCTACACCATCACACTACGAGCACCATGCGGTAAATGTAACATACGCTAAATGTAACAGGACCCATGTCTTCTAAAAAGTTCCATTTTCGACTCATCAGTCCCCAGAACATTATCCAAAAGGCTTGAGGTCACCAAGGTGTTTATGTTCCTCTTAGTTAGCAGTGGTTTCTTTCTAATGGTGAAATCATGAATGTTGACTTTATCAGAGGTGAATGAGGCATACAGTTCCTGAGATGTTTGTCTGGCTTCTTTTGTGGCTTCCTAGATAAGTCATTGATGTGCTCTTGGAGGAATTTTGGTAGGCTGGCCACTTCTGGGAAGATTTGCCACTGTTGCAAGTTTTCTCCATTTGGAGATAATGGCTCTAACTGTGGTTCACTGGAGTCCCAGAGGCTTAGAAATGGCTTTGTAACTCTTTCCAGACTGATATATTTATATAACTTTCTCATCACTTCCAGAATTTCCTTTTATAGTGGCATAGTGTACTGCTTGTTGAGACCTTTCAGCCTACTTCACATTGCTTGGAAACGTTCCTTTTAAGTGATATTTAGATTCAACAGGTCTGTCATCAAGCCAGGGTGTGTCTAATCTAATCAAACCCAATTCTCAATTAAATTTGATTAATTGCTTTCTTGGGCAATTACTTTTTCACAGAGGGTCAGGCAGAATTGGATAACTTTTTTCCTTCAATAAATGAAGCAAAAAAAAAAAGGATCAATTTAAAATAGTATTTCTTGTTTACTCAGGATTTTTATTTTCATATTAAAGTTGGTTTGAAGATCTGAAACAATTAAGTGTAAAAAATATGCAAAAATAGAAGAAATCAGGAAGGGAGCAAATATTTTTTTCATGGAAATATTTTTTCATCTTCACAAGTTACTCATAAAAATAATTGCCAGAGCTGTCATACCATCAGCATGATGTCAGGGTTTTGATATTTTAGTTCCAGTCCAAGCACTGCAGCCTGCCAAGAACACACATAAGTCAAATCTTCAGAAATCCTTCACTTTACATAGTTGTATGACTCACACAACTAATAATTACTTTTTTTTTAACTGATCCAAATTACAAAATTATATGACACTGTCAGTCATAGATATCTTGGCCTTTACTGTCGTGTCAGGTAAATATGTATTATTCTTTGTTGATAATCATAGATTGACTAGTTTACTAAAGGAAAACACCAGTATATGGGTTTTATATGTAGTTCTTCATAAGAAAATAGAGTTTAGTGTAAATTGGACTTATTTCAATGCATAAAACCATGTATAAACTATGCATACATAACATCATATACTTATTTATTGAAAAACTGCACTCTCATCTCATAAATATAAACATATAAACATAAACCCTGCTATACACACTCTTTTAGGCTTTTAAATAAAATCTACAAATTTCCTTGTAGTGAATGGCCAAATGTTCTATCTGATGTAATCAGATACACTATTCTTGTGGAACATTTGGTCCCCACCAAGATATAAATACACCCTCCCACACACACACACCCACACACATACACACATTAAAATTGTTATGCTGACACCCCTCCCATTTTAAGAGTCTGCTGAATCCCTGCTACACAGCATCTAAGAGCAGATAAGGGTCCATTAGAAAAAGCTCAGCTCTTACCTCATTCTGATGCATTGCTCCAGGTCCAGTTGTTGAGACTGGAACTAGTTTGGTCTTCTGAAGAGCTGTCTGGCTCTCATTTTCTTCCCCATGACTACAGAAGAGGAGACAGAACCCCAGCACCATAGGCAGCACTCTGCAAGCCATATTAAAGCCTTATGCTATGAAAACACACTGCAGTCCTGTTTTATACTTGTCCACTTAATCACTTCCAGATGCAGAAAGCTGGAGAGAGGAAGTAAACAGCGACACTCTTCCACAGAAACTCTTATGAAAACGGTGTTGCTAGATGGGCTTGGTTGTTGACACTCAGTTCTTCTCTTTCATAAGAAACTTTCTCTCATTTTCTCATTGAAGTTTAATAAAATAAATGTAGTGCTTAGGGCTTTGTGCAGTAACTTAAGCAACTTTTCCACAAGGAAATATTTTCCATAAGGCTTATGTTATGATTCTCTGTGCCCATGTGTGTGTCCTCCCACCTCCCAAAAACATGCCAGTAGGTGGACTGGTCCCCCACTAAATTGCCCCTTGATGTTAATGTGTGTATCCACTGTTCCTGGAATAGTCTCCAGATCCACAGTAATTCTGACCAGGATAAAGTGGTTTCCTTCAAATGAGAGCTTGTCCTTTTAGACTTTTTGCAAACATGGAAATATTCAGTGTGCAGAGTGTGCACTCTTCCTTAATGAAGTGGGATTAAAGAATGTTAAAAGGATTATCAATTTCCAGCTTTGGGTGAATTTCACAGTGAGCAAGTGTAGCAAAGAACAGACTTTGGCAGGCTGCACCACTGTTTACTAAATCAGCTGACTGAATATACATGTGAATTGGCTTAGTAAGGCTGCATGCAGATTTATATTGTAATTATTATTTCAGACCACTTGTTCAATATTTGGCTATGCATAACCTTTACACATCTCCATCCATTCATCTGGGAAGCTGGAGCCAATCCCAAATGACTTCTAAGCAGGTCACCAATCTATTGCAGGACTAACACAGAGATAAACAAAGTCTTTGGGTGGAAACCCACACAAGCACAGGGAGAACATACAAACTCCACACTGTGAGGCCCATATCAGCTGCAAGGTTCAAACCCAGAACCTTCTTGTTATGAGATAACAGTACTAACCACTGCACCACACCTTAGCAAATTTCCCTAAACATAATGAAATGTACTGTGATACTAAACACTATATATATACACAGAGCTCTGGAAAAAATTAAGAGACCACTTCAATTTTTTCTTAAATCAGCATCTCTA
>JAOTRR010000047.1:23003193-23014754 GCA_028570945.1 Gogo arcuatus
GCCTGAAGGCCAGTATATGTGACAAGCTGAGAAACTAATGTTGTGGTAAGAGGGTACAGTAAATCCTCTCTAATGCAATATGAATGTGACTGATACCTGCAAAGAATTTCACACAATCTACAAAAGCTGAAAACTAGTCCCAAGTCTCCCCGCCCTCCCCTACAGGTGTTCCTAATAAAGTAGTTAGTTAGTGTATGTCAGTTGTCTTCTTAATTGGTTAACTGACTCTGAAGACTTAGTTGCCGTTAAAAAGGATAGCCGCGGCAACAAACTACAGTTAAGTCCTTTAGTGATTTGAGCGCGTGGGAAATGTCGAGCCACGTGATTGGCTCGCGCGCGGCTCTCGCTGCTCAGGTGCAGCAGCGGTCTCGCGCTGGCTCTTTACACACTACGCGCAGCGAGCTGCAGTCATCCGGCAAAAACAGGCTGGCTGATGTTTCCGTCTTTTAAACCTCTCAGCATAAAGGGGCTATTCAGAACAGACAACTAACACTGTTTTGACAGCTTTCTAAATTCTCTCTCTGTATATATTTCCTGTTCTGACATCTCGGCACAAGAAACCGGTAAGTCACTCAGTGTCCTCGGTCTGAACTGTTACTTGTTTCACTCGTATTTTCCTCAGACTCGTGTTACACAGCAGTTCTAGGTTGGTTATGGAATTGAGTGGTGCTCAGTTTGTGTCCATCGTTTACGTTTTCTTCCAGATGAAATGCTCTAAAGAGTCACCAGATTCAGTTTATCCTCCTAAAGTGATAGCAATGAGGACCATTTACAGTCCCAGTGCAGTTCCACTGTAACGTTTTATCTAACATAGAAAAGTAAACTGGGTAACATGAGCTGTGGTTTTCATTTTCATTACTTTCTGAAGTTATATAAAACACATATATAACACAACCTTCAGAAAAACAATCTTTCATGTGGTTTCTCATAAATGCTTTAAATCTTTCATATGTAAAGCACTAGGCGATTGAGTTGAGTTCTGTAATGTTGTTGTTGTTGTTGTTGTTGATCTTGATGATGATGTTTGTTGTTATTATACACAGACTGCATGTTTTGACATACTGTACATACACATCTAATATTCAAAAGATATGTTATAATGTGTATAATAATGTGTATAACAACAACTACAACAACAGCTGTAATTATTATTCAGAGTCTGCCTGCATTGACGTACTATTTCAACGTTAGAATACAAGTCTATCAAATACACCAATACACACAATATTGTAGCACGCACACTGTCCTACAAAACAATAATCGAAGTCATATGACTTGGAAAATGTCTTACAAACGCACCATTACTGAGACAGGTTGCACAAATTGCCGTGACCTGTCATGAAAAACACATATCAGTATCCAAAAGTTAGTCATTCATGTAAATTCAGATGAGTGACAGGGATTTTTCTGGTGCGGTTTGGATCCACTTGTCCTCTTAGAGGGAACGGTAACGGCAAATGAATACAAAGTTGTTCTGACTGACTGCCTATATCTTATAATGAAGTATTTCTGTCGTGATATGAGTGCTTGCTTCCAGTATTTTTGGTCAGCATTTGCAGGAAGTGATAAGAAAATAACATAAGTCAAGAGAGCAATGTGTTAGACAGCTCTCTCCACTGCCAGTACACCTTCTAGTACCTTCCAGACTTGTAGAATCTGTGCCGGCTGTGTTGTTGGCATATGGTGGCCCAACATTTTAAATGCTTTTTCCTTTAATTGGTCACCCATCTGTATATACTGTATGCTATTTAGTATAAAACATTACCTCCCAGTTATTGCATGTTTATAAACTCTATCTGCAGACACACTGTGAAAGGTTTGTACAAAACCTTGGCTTAAAGCAGTAACTCAAGCAGCTCATGGATGAGTGGTATTTGTATTTGCTCTCATTGTTGGTTCACTGCATGCTGTGCTGAGAGCAGGACCTCTGTATGGGGACACTGGAGAAACTGTTTGCTGTTGGTACAGGAAACAACTAAAAAGTTTTTTCGTCAATGGGCACCTTACAAAGCATGCCAACTGCTTTCATTTGTTCGTCAAAACTTTGAGCATGTTTTTCTTTTCAAAGCTTGGATTTAGGTATGTGCAGTTAATTGGTGATCTGATGAATTGTGATATTCAACACCCAAGTTATTGTTATAGACGTAAAATATTGTATCTTCCTTTGCATTTGATTCAGGAGGCTAGATGTTTAGACAGCCTTTTTGCTCAGGATTTACACACTCCGACTTAAAGAATGTTACACAGCAGTTAGTTCTGGTCCACTTATTTGATTGGTTGAGTGGTGTTCTAGCAGTGCCTATAGTATATAGTATATTTACTCCTATTGTGTATTTACTATAACGACACAGGGACATTTCACTGTGTGTATCACTACGCTTGTCTGTGTTCGTTACATAAAATTCCACTTCCTAGTTTGAAACGATTACTACAGTAGTGTTAGCGACATCATCAGCAGACACTGCAAACAATATTTTAACTTAAAATATGAAAGCTCATCACATGAAGATGAAAGGGATGAAGGGACACCAGTTTTTAATGATAATATGTAAATCAATGTGAGCTAGCTAGCCAGCTAGTCGACAGGCTGTAAAGTGACTGTGGCTTCTTCAGGATCTATTTCCACTAGCGGAGCAAAAATAAACAGAACATTTGGCCATATTGTGTCTGACATGCCACTTACATGATATTAATTTCTTGTTTTTTGAAATGTTCTTTAAAAGCTACTCACAATTGTGTGGTTATACTAAATATCGGCACAGCTGTGATTAGTTATGAATTACGAATTCATAACGAATCACGAACATTACGAATATGAATCATAGCCGTGCCGATTCAGTATAAACACATTCTTGCGCATAAGATATTGTGTAATTACAGTATATTCAGAAGGCAGCATAAGATAACTGTCTTCTAGTGTGTCTTATTTTGAACAGATTTAAAGGCAGAATTGCATATTGCATACCTGCAAAGGGAATGTCAGAATTCTGTTCACCAGAATACCATCACAATTTACATGACAGAAAAAACTACAGACCGCAGAGGACTGGATTTCATTTTCAAATGCAACATCCTTTTAGCTATTATTTAGCAATATATCATTTATCTATATTTGTAAGTTGCTGGCTGTTAGTCACATTGCTCGTTAATACAAGCGCTTACCACAATGAAAATACATTGCCAAGTAAATAAATGTCATATACACAGCACAATAGAAGTTATGTTCTGTGGTGGAGGGAATGCAGTGTTCCTTTCAGCTTAATGTTACTTTCCAGGTAAAATGCAGCAGTATGAGAGAGAGTATGAGAAACTGTGATAATATATGAAGAAAGAATAAAAAAATTATAAGTAATAGTACTGGGTCATGCATTAAGAAATGTCTACTTGGATTAAGTCTGATGGCTCCTAACTGGATATGAAGTCAGCATGTAATGATATATCATGTATCGATAAATCACAATACATATTTATGATCATTTGAATCAATGAAATAAAAAATGAATTGCGATTATTATCAGGCTGCGTAATCTCTTAGGTTTTCCTAGCTGTAATTATGTTGTTTAGACAGCAGAGGGAACAATAATGTAAAATAGCGGGAATACATGTGACTTCACTGTAGGCGGAAGTAACACAGTTCTAATGCTGTGAAAAACACAAAAAACAGATTTAAATGGGAAAGAGCTGTTGTGAGATTGACTGTACAAATAGATTTAAAAAGAAATCTGAGCT
Organism: Gogo arcuatus; assembly: GCA_028570945.1. Classification (NCBI taxonomy): domain Eukaryota; kingdom Metazoa; phylum Chordata; class Actinopteri; order Siluriformes; family Anchariidae; genus Gogo; species Gogo arcuatus. Next base: position 23,006,923 of record JAOTRR010000047.1, read on the forward strand.
CTCTTTTTATAGACTGCCAAAAGCTACAGAAAAGAGAAGAAAAATGGAGGTAAATGTTCATAAAAGTTTTTAAAGAAAATATGTGATTAAATTTTTTCATTTTTAATAAAAGGAATATTGTAATTAAGAGGCTATTATATTTTACTCCACTTTTACAAATGTTGGTAAATAATTATTGCTGGTTATTAAGAAATGAAACAAAAGCTTTTTTTTAAAAAATTTAACAAAAGGAATATTTAAGTTGATAAAAAACAGAAAAATAAATGTTTCATTTACTTGGTAATAAAATTTTCTTCATTTAATTTTTTTTTCAAAAATATCATGGCAAAATTGATTTGTAAGCTCAATATCATGAATCAAATCGAATCGTGAATTAGGTGAATTGTTACATGCCTAATATGAAGTGATAAAAAGTAATTGTCTGTGTTTTTTAATCAGTCATCACAAAGACAAGAGTTGAGAAATGGGCCGCAAGCTGGACATGTCAAATCTGACAGAGGAGGAGGCGGAGCACGTGCTGCAGGTGGTGCAGAGAGACATGCAGCTACGTAAGACAGAAGAGGATCGTCTTAGGTAAGCTTGCTGTTCATCAAGATCAATCCTACAGGTATGTGATAATCTACATAGATCACTCTTACCTATAATTTATTAACCTTTCTCTTTAAAATATAGTATGGTCTCTCCAAAAAAGTATTTGTTTTTCTCTGTGTATGCGTTTTGCTGTAACACTATTGTAATACTTTGGCTGCTTTAGCATGCATGGTTTTATAGGCTTGTTTGTTAATCCGTGCATTGCTAGATTGCATTAGAGATTACTTAGTCATTCCTTTTGAACAAAACACAGAATTCAGGAAGGACCCTCCCTTCCTTGTCTCGCAATAGCTTACTTCCTGAGACAAAGGATGTGGTCTCAGCTTTGTGGCCAGCTATTTTGGATCACTCTGAAATATGTATATATTTGTTTGGGCAGTTTGGAGGGATTGAATCTTGTATTAGATATTATCACATTTATTTGCTCTATTTACTGTATGTAATGCTTTAACAAGCAATAATTTGTGTTGTGTCCCCTCTGTCAAAGTATTTTCTATCATTTCTTTGTATCTAATACTAGGAAATAACCAGTATTCTCATCAGATGCTGCAAGAACTTAGGCCATAGCATATAATTTGCATTATTTTCAAACTCCTCAAACTGTTCAGTGAGCCTTTGTGTCCTATGGATGGGGACATCGTCATCTTTGAAGAGACTACTCCCATCAGGGTAGAAACGTTTCATCATAGAATAAAAATCATTAGTCAGAATAATTTTGATTTGATTTGCAGTGTTATTTAAACACTGTGTTCACCACCTGGCCACTTTATTAGACATAGTAGTTAATGTCTACCTTGTCCACCTTGTCTGTGGACAGTAGACACTATAACACAACTTTATTCCATGTAAAATTTCTCTGAATTTTCCTCTACCTTTTTAGCAGTGATTACCTTTTAACCACAGGCCTACTGTTGCCCTTATGTTTTTATTTGAGAGATTAATCTTAACTCAGAAACATCACTGAGGTGTTTAAAACACTGCTGCACCTGACACACTCAAACTAGTGCAACACACACTACCATATCACTGCCATGTCAATGTAATTGCTCTGACAAATGCTGACTGTTCAAATAATACCTATTCACTGGTGGGCTCATTGTGTTTGCTTTAAATTAATGGACAGTTTATGGGTTATGGTTGGTAATTGTATATTTGTATACTTGTATAAGTGGCCAATGGCCAGTTAGTGTAGTTACAGGGTAGGGGTGCAGAATACATTGGCAGCTGAATGTGTATAAATGAAACCTATTGACCCATTGAAAACAATATTTTACGTCCAGAAACGTATTATCTTACTGTATGGGATTATGGCTTGGGTTTGTGCCAGAGTCAGGAGAAGGAGCTCAAATTGCAACAGGATAAAGAACATAGGCTGAGACATGAGCAGGGTCTGAGATTGAGCCAGGGAGGGATCAGCAGCGGAGACTAAGACCAGATTAGTGGCATAGACTGACACAGTGAAAGAATCAATGGTAGAGATAAACTGGCTGAACAGGGCAATTCTGCATCTGAGACTGGAAAATAAGATGAAGGGATAAACTTGTGGGCCAGTCAACTAACCATCTATAGACTGCCATGAACCTGTCAAGAATTGTCATGAATGAGCCTATTAGCAAATCCTTGTCAAAAATTGATGGTGGTTCATGTTTAGTAGGCAATCTGTGGAACCTCCTGTTTTTATCACTTCATTTGATGGTCCAGTTTATGGATATTGATGTGTAGTAGATGATCTATAGACCATGGACTTTTCCCTAGTCCTATCAGAATTTCAACTCAAGTTCACGTGGACTTGAGTGATACAACTTATGACTTATTGAGAATCTGTTGATAGGCTGGTTCATGACAGCCTATAGATGGTTTCTAGAATGTCTAAAGCAGACTATCGAAATAGTGTTACCAGATTTTCTTTGGGATACACTGAACTTGTTAATCAATATGACTGGGTATACAAGCAACAATGTGGTTACATATCAAATAAACAGTTAACTATAAACAGATGTTCCCTCCCCAGCCTCTCATTTTCTCTTTCTTGAAGTTAATAAGACAAAAAAGCAGCTTGTCATGCTACCAAGAGACCAGAAATTTGGCAGAAAACTTGCTGACTGCTACAAAGTGCTGACACTTGAGCACTGACTCCTTCCCTCAGGATTGCCAGGTCCAGCATAAATCCTCAGCTCAGTGTCTGCTTAAAACCCACCTACCCAAAATCTGAAATTCCCAATCACGTGTACTTTTTGTCAAGCACTTTGTATGCCATATTCTTCTTCTTCTTTTTTTCTTTATATCATAATGAGAGACATAATGAAATACATGTACATACAGTTTTCCATCTCTTCTTTCCTTTTCTTATGCTCTTAAATTATTGAAGTTTAACTGATTGTAGTTCTGTGTAACATCACTGCTCTCATCTACAATAAGGCAGTATGTGCTACATGTGCTACAGGCCTTATCACTGAATTAATCAGCACTGTGCAGTTTGTTCTGTGTAAACTAATATTGTTGGAAATTTCTTTCTTCAATTACAAATCCAAAATTATCAACTGTTAAAGTGCTTGAATAGCAAGCACCATGAGCAGCCAGCTGTAACTGTACCTCCTTCACTGGAACACTCAGTCTAGGAAATCGACTACTTGTGTTAAATAGTGACACAAGAGGACACTGTGGTGAGCTCTTATTTTGCATTTGCAAAATGCCTTTCCATTTGGAACATTTGTTTATCCATTCCATCAGCCCTATTTCTCACTCCCTGTCTTTCAAACTAACTCTGTTTGGCAGGAAAGCTGCATACCTGGCAAGTGGCTATCCATCCATCATCTATAGCGCTTATCTGTCACAGGCAGCCCCCCTGGGGTCGGGGGGAAGCTGGAGCCAATCCCAGCTGACTTTGGGCAAGAGGCAAGGTACATCCTGGGCAGGTTGCCAATCTATCACAGGTCTAACACAAAGACAAACAACCATTCACACCTATGTGCAATTTAGAGTAGCCAGTTAACCTAATTTGCATGTCTTTGGACTATAGGAGGAAACACAGGTACGAGGAGAACATGCAAACTCCACATAGAAGGGCCACAGTTGACCGTGAAGTTCAAACCCAGAACTTCATGTGGGGCACACATATGGGGCGACAGTACTAACCACTGTGCCACCATGCCACCTGCAAGTAGTTATATTTTACTAAATCTGTTTTCTTTGCTAATGCCAGGTTAGACTATGATTCCAGTAGCTAAAATAATTGGCTAGGCAGCGTCAAGTTCAACCTAATGGTAAATATTGGTTATTTACAGGATATTTTGCTTCTGATTAATTCACTACCAAACTATAAATCATTACTCATGCATATGCCCAGCAAATATACAGAGGTTGAATTATGTTTTCAGGCAAAACGGTGTAGTTGCTTATAACAGTTTTAGATAAGTGATGAAAGTTAGTTTTCACATGAAAACATGACATTACTCAACAAAAACATTTACTATTTACTTTTTTATATTTGTGTACATACGTAATTTCAAACATTTACCTTTTACTTTTTTATATTTGAATTTGTTTAAAAGAGGCATTTTTTTTACTTGGTTCTGGTGGCACAGCCTGTGAAGCATTACTATGTCCACATTAATACGTTTTAGTTTTAAACTCCTCACTTTTGCTACATCTATGCCTGGCACATCCAGGCATATTTCAGTGTACATCCCTACTACTCTGGAATTTTAAAGCCCCTAAAACAGAGACTTGTTCACTCCCTGATTGTCACATTTCTATCATGTGAAGAAGAAGCCTTTATTTTGTCACATGTACACTAGAGCACAGCTAACCAATCTGAAGGAGTAAACACACACGCACACAGAACAGTGGAAGGTTTGGTGCCTTGCTCAAGGGCACTTCAGCCATGATACAGGGGGAGAGGAAAGTCCTGTTTATTCACTCCCCCCACATTTTTACTGCCAGTCCAAGGAATCAAACCAGCAATGCTTTGAGCCCAAGGCTGCTTCTCTAACCTTTAGACCATGGCTGCCCCCGAACCTTTTCTAGAAGACAAACAGCATCAGCTGTTTATACTGACATGTCCATGCCCAGTTTACATGAATGGTCATGTGATATGCATTTTCAGGCATATTAGTATGGATGGAGATTATTTCTGAAATGAAGCTAAAATGCTTTTCCATTACAAATCCTAAATCTGGAGCTAAAAATGCCTGGACGGAGACTGTTTTCATTTTAAAACGCCGTTTTAAAACTAAAACATATAAATGTGGATGTAGCCACAGCTCCAGGGTTCTGCATTCGATCATGAGCTCAGGTCTGTGTGGAGTTTTGTGCATGTTCTCCCTGTGTCCATGTGGGTTTCCTCCAGGTTCTCCGGTTTCCTCTCATCTTTGAAAAATATGTCAGTAGGTGGATCAGCTAAGATCAATTACCCCTAGTATGTGTGCATGGTGCCCTGCAATGGATTGGCATCCCATCCAGTGTGTATTCCGGCTTCCTGCCTAGTGTTACCAGCATAGGCTCCAGATCCACTGCGACCCTGATCCCAATAAAGACATCACTGAAATGAATGAGTGAACCTTTTTTTTTTTACTTTCACTTGAATACATTTTGGCTGGATACACTATATTGCCAAAGGTTTGAGGACACCTGAAAATCACACTCATATGTTGGTATTCCCCAAATTGTTGTCACAAATTTGTAAGCAGACAATTATATAGGATGTCTTTGTGTGCTGTAGCATTAACATTTCCCTTCACTGGAACTAAGAAACCCAAACCTGTTCCAGCATGACAGTACTCCCATGCACAAACTGAGGTTCATGAAGACATGGTTTGCCAAGGTTGGAGTGGAAGAACTCGAGTGGCCTGCACAGAACCCTGACCTCAACCCCACCTTTGGGATGAACTGGAATGCTGACTGCACCCCAGGCCTCCACACCCTACATCAGTGTCTGACCTCACTCATTGTACATGTGGCTGAATGAGCACAAATCCCCAGAGCCATGCTCCAAATTCTAGTGGAAAGACTTCCAAGAAGACGTTATTATAACAGCAAAGGGGGACTAAATCTGGACTGGGATATTCAAAAAAACACATGAGTGTGATGGTCATGTGTCCACAGACTTTTGGCCATATAGTTTATATCCACTTTTAATTGAGTGAAGATTTTAACATTATCTACACTTTCACTTAAGTAACATTTTCTGTATTTTTTCCACCCCTGATTACTATACTCACATTAAAATTACTTTTATGAGTGAAGTATTTTTGGTCTACCTTTTTTCATTTTTATTTGTTAGCAGTCAATATACCAAACATTCGGAAGCATAAACACTCCACAAATCAGCTTTTTTAGCCCATCTGATTAATGGAATTCCCACCCTGTGATTAGTGGGTCTGGCACCAATGTTTTATTTTGCACGATAATCAGTCTTGTCAACACTAATCTGCTTTTGTTCCCAGAATGAGATTAGTTCATCAAGTATTTAGTCAAATGAACTGAACATTTCTTTTTCAGAATGTCAGTGTTTCGATACACTTTTGGTTAGTGAGTGGTTAATGAGGCCGACATAATTTATAAACTGACTGGAGTGGCTGCATAATGATTTAAATATGGAAGTCTGTATTGATTTGTCTCAGTGAAGGATGTAGAAGGCCACATTTTAATCACAGTGGAGATGAGCCACTTCTAAATATTTTGATTAATGTATTCCTTTGGGAACTGCTGCACACTAATGTGCACATTTGTTCATGATCTGACTGGCTTCCTAATGAGGCCAGAATTGATTGATTGATTGTTTTTTGCTTCCTTAGTAATAGAAGACGAAGCAGACTGCCGCAGTATGTGGTACACACAATAGGTTGGAAATTCTGTAACCACTTTTCAGAGTGATCATTTTCAAAAACATATTAACAGTGCTCCTTCATTGATGTTTGCTCATGTATATTCACATTGTGTAGGGGTTTGTTGACTTCAGAGCTATTAAGTCACTGTTGAAAGTCTGTGATCTTCCTGTTGGGATTGAAAATTAAGCCCCTAACCTTGGCTTGGCAACTTTTTCCAAAACATCCTGAACACAGAGGCACAGTCATTATCCCTCTGGAAGATGACTGTGTTTTTCAATGCTTGATATATGAACTTAGTAATTGCCAAATATTGTTGTCATCATCACTTTACATAAAACTTTGTGCTTTCAGTGAACAATGAACCATGGTGTAACCGGTCAGTTATAATTATTTAACAACACAGATTACTTCCAAATAGTGTGTTGTACACTGGCACTGCTTCTAAAAGAGTGTATCTTTAAAATGTTTTATTTTCCAAATAAAATTTTTTACACAATAATGGAGAAAATGTTTGTGTAAGCATAATTCTGTGTGTGTGGCACACCTCACAGCTCCAGGGTTCCTGGATCAATCTTGAGTTCGGGTTACTGTGTGTGTGGAGTTTCACATATTCTCCCTGTGTTTGTGTAGGTTTCTCAAGTTTCATTCATCAATCAATCCACTGATTGATTGTGGTAAACTGCCTCAGGTATAAATAAGTGTGTGAATATGTGTGTGCATGGTACCCTGTGAGAGACTGGCATCCCATTTGGGGTGAATTTCAGGATAGGCTCTAGATCCATTGCAGCTCTGATCAGAATAAAGCCGTTGCTTATGATGAATGAATGGATGAATGATTAATTCCATCATTTTTTAAACAGGGAAATAAATAATAAATTTACATAGGGATCTTTTTTCTTTAGTGCAATACTTTAATAAAATATAGGTAACATAAAGAGGCAATACATAAATTAGTAAGGAATTCTTAATTTTTACTTGAGAAAATACATCCTGGATGTTTTACAGACAGTATGACCTCAGTGCCACATTAGCTTGTTAGAAAAACAACAAACAGTGAGAGACACTGGGAAAACCATTCCATGTATGAAAATAAAACTAGGGTTTATTAATTTAATTTAACTGCATTGTAGTCTGACTTTCTGAATGTGTCAGTGTGCAGGATGGGATACTGATCACTGGTAAACGCATGTCTAATCATTAACCTATAATCAACCAGATCTTCAAAAAAATATAAACATAAAAGCTGATTAATTTAAAAATGTAACCACAATTCCAAAAAAAGTTGGGATGCTGTGTAAAACATAAATAAAAACAGAATGCTATGATTTGCAAATCCTTGTCGACCTCCAGTACCAGTTAAAAGTTTGGACACACCTACTCATTCATAGGTTTTTCTTTATTTTGACTATTTTC
>JAOTRR010000047.1:23088698-23101455 GCA_028570945.1 Gogo arcuatus
AAAAAAATCATATTTATAAATTTAGTGTGTGAAAGATTTTTAGTGAAACATTAAAGTCAAGAGGATTTTTACGATTATATGTTTCATCCTGATTATTCATTACATTACAAATTATAGTCTGCTGACTGGATTGCACATTTGTTTTGCATTGTATGTTTAAGGGATTGACACTGTCGGTTTTGTGTTTGCATTTGAACTACACAGAACACTGGCTGTGGCTGGACAGAACTGTTGTGGATTACACTAATTGGGAGGAATCTACAGAGTATAATGACTATAACCATGACTGCGCATTTATCTCCACCACAACTAAACAGTGGGGAAAACAACACTGCTTATATGATCGTGCACCATTCATCTGCAAAACTGTCAAGGGTAATTTAAGTCAGAGCTGTGTGTTGCATGTAAAATGTTGTTCAAAATGAATCTTTGTCTCATAAACATTTTTATTGCTTTTGATTACTTCAAATTACTTCCATTTCACATTTTCTTAAGCAAGACCTTCAGCATAATGGCACTCTAATGAGTGCCAACGTACCTGTGATGCTGTGACTATGACTATGAATAGAGGACTTCCAAGACCATTTTCTTTGGAACTGGTACACTAGTATAATTGTTTTCTCATTTTATTGCTGACTACAAATAGTTAAGCCATATGTTGTGATCACGGCCTCCCACCCTATCACTGACCTCTCATATCAACCAGAGTGAGTCCTCCAGCAGGTCCTCCATTCAGTCACAGAACCATGGTTACATTCATAACCCTTCCTTTTACTTTAATTTGTTCTGGACTATTTTCTTCACGACTAGTGGAGGCAATATCAGAGGTATCATGAGAGTTCTTAATGTATCCTTACAAAGAACCTCACCAGACAATCACAGACAGCTCAAAAGTAGTGCTGATACCACTGCCAATGAGACTTAGTCTGTTTATAGTGCTGAAACTGTTCTTTCTTGAGGATGAGAATCACACAGATCTGATCTGATTGAAATGATTGTTCTCATTTGAGAATAATAATCACTGAAAGTGCTGATTCTGTACTCTATTGAGGATGAGCAGGGGTAGCTCATATAAATGGGCTAGAGGGACAAATGTCTTTCAAAGATTTAAAAAAAAAGTTTTCATTTTTTGGCATCCACATCTTTGTGGTTAGCAAATGTTTTAAAAACTATTATTTAGGATTTATTTAAGAGAAGAGACCCTTATTTTTGTCACATGTACACTCAAGTACAGTAAAATTCCTCCTCTGCATTTAACCCATCTGAAGCATTTGGCAGCTATGCTACAGCACTCAGGGAGCAGTTGGGGGTTAGGTGCTTTGCTCAAGGGCACTTCAGCCCTTCAGGGAAAGTGGTGTTTATTCATTCTCCCCAAATTCTTTCTTGCTATTTCAGGGAGACCCTTTGGGCCCAAGGCTGCCTCTCTAACCTTTAGGCTATAGCTGCCCCCATGGCTGCCCTACTTTTGTGAAACTTAGTACAACAGTAACAATTTTAAAAAAGCAGGCTCAACATAGCCTATGTAACTTGTCAATCGGCAATAATTAGGGGGTAAAATAGGGCAATGGTACATGATATCACAAACCTAGTAGACTGTACACCATCACCAGTGAAATTACTCTTACTGCCACCCCAGAGATAGCCATAGCACGTCAAATGGCATGTAAAGTAAGAAGGCACCTCTTGACCTGCATTCAATTTCCTTTACCCAATTTACTAAGCTGTCTTTCAAAGCAAATCCCTTTTATGGTGCTCCCAACAGCAAACAAATGGCTGGTTACTTCCACATAATTCATGATAGCCCTCACTAGACACAGGATTGGTCTGGGCACTTTCTCATTTGCAATAGCAGATAGGTTCGTTGGTTAAATATTGCCCTGTGGTGACATTATATTTGGCAGAAAATTTGGATTTGGCTTTATATCCTTTTTTTTCCCCCAATGGTTAATATGACAACTTTGCACTAACCAAGTTTATCACCAAGTTCAGGTCCCACAGTGGGACCACTGTTCCACACATCTAAGAAACGTTTTAACTAGTTTATGTGCTCTCAGTGGCGAACCGTCAATCTGTCCACATTGCACACATAATGCTGCCATGTACACTTTTAGGTTAAACCCAGAAAGAGATGCCTCTAGCTGACTTTGCTAAAGCATGGTTATATAGACTGTTTGATCTCTTTCTTTTAATCTTTTTTTTTTCAAATGCCTCCCACCCAGAATTTCTGAGAGGCATCTGTTACAATTTCCCTCTTTGCATGGAGAAAATGTGCAATGGGCAGGCACCTCAGGGTGTGCTCACACTAAAATCTGTATCTGTCTTTTTCACAATGCTGAGCATTCAGTCAGCATTGAAATGGTCTGCATTGTAACACACCCAGTTTCATTACTGGATTTGTAAATCATATCCCAGCCAGACATATAAAGTTGGAGTGAGCTCTTAGTAGCCTGTATGTTGTTTACCTCTTAGCCTTGTCTAGTTTATGCCTGTTTACTGATCATTTGCGTGTCTCATTTTTCTGAGTATTGCCAAGGCCTTTTGCTTGTCTGCCATTGGCTGTAACAAAAACAGAAAGCCTGCAATCCAGGTTGTGTTTTCTGAAATTTGAATGAGGTGATGATCTAGTGCTTCCCAGGCCATTCCATGTAATATCAGCAGGTGGTACAGAGTATTTTTATTTTTTTTACCAGGCTCTGACAGTGGTCTGTGAGCCAGCCAAATTGCCTTCTCATGTGCAGTATAAGTGATCTACCTTACCTAACTGCAATGTTCCCAGTTGTTTGCTTGGAGTGTTGCCAGTAGGAATTTTGTACCTATTGGGCCTGCAGTTATGGGCACTGTCTTTTAAAGAGCCAAGAGCAGCTGTACTCCATGTTAGGGATACTACCCACATTTGCCATAGCATTGTAAGCACATTCGGCTGCATGCCCTCTGCTAAAAAAAACTTGGCAGGCTAGCTACAGATTGCAAGCTGTATTTGCTGCCATTGTTCACTTTCTCACTGGAAGTTTTGTAATGCTGCTGCTTACACTTATGCATTTGTAAACACACGTCCATTAGACAGCTTTAGAGTACATCATGCTTTGTATGCAATGCAGAAGTTACAAATTTATTAATTCATAAAAATTATGAAATTGTTACACATCCTTAGTGCCCATGCTGATGCACACTGACAAACAATAGGCCATGTGTCTGTTTTATGGACACAGTTAACCATGGTAAATATAGTCCACCCAATTTTATGGGTTTATGTGAATGCAAACTCCTTTGACTGAAAATGTTAACAATAATATAATCAGCTAGAAAGGATAGAGCATGATATTTATATATTTGAATCTACTTCCTCAACTCATCGCAAGATGAGAATGCTGAAGAGAATTACTGTAATATAGCAGGGACCTTTTATAGGCTACCCATGTGGGGTGACAAGGGGATGATTTTGCGATTTGTACTCGGCAAGGAAACAATAATACTCCACTAGTACCACCCACAAGGACCCTGGTGATCTGGAAGTAGAAATAGGGAAGTAGAAACATAAGTCTAAGGCATTGGTCTTTTAGTGCTATTTTAAATACTATTGTTTAATAATGATGGATATATACAGAGGATTTCCTAAGCACTGGAAATCTGTATTAATTCATGATTGACCTGAACACATTTTTCCTTTTTTCTATTTTTACTGCAGTTGCAAAGCCAACCACTTCTTCAGTAATTCGCCCTACAGGTAATAACCCAGCCAAATCAATACCTCTAATAAATAATTAATTTGTTTGATGGAAACAAACCATGTACTGGAAATTCATAAATCCCTTACATATGTCTTTAATGAAAATACTTAATATGTGCTCCATTTCATGGTTTAAAGGGTATGAATAATTTCTCATTTTATGCCATCATTCATTACTTTTATTACACAAAGATGCTTCCTGCATTTTTAATTTAGTTATAATGCTGAATCTTGTATCTCAATGTTGCATTCTCTCATTTCTCCATAGGTGAGACTGTAACACACAGGAGCCTTGCTGGTGTGACTGTGGTTGTGGTGTTTGCAGTGCTGTTTGTGCTGGCTGGATTGGCTTACATCTACCACAGAAGAACCAGCAGTCGGGTTGTTGCACCTTCATATGAGAACCCAATGTATTACACTACAGAAGCCCCCTTGCCAGAGGACAAAGATACCAAAACATTAGTTGACCACATGGAAAATAATGAATAAGTTTCATAAATATGTTTTTATTAGTTCTTTCTTATATTAATCATTTTATTTGTTACATTAAATATTAATTAGCCTGAATGTTGACTAAATGCTTCCACATTTGGGGTGTTAAGTGGTTTTGAAATTATATCAGTGCTTTGGGGCACAAATGTTTATCTGAAACTGGAAACTGGTCTATTTCACTATAAGGTGCCCTGCACTTTATAAAGCATGTTTTTTTTTTTAAATTAATTATTATTTAGCTGGTGAATCAGTTTGGCTACATTCATACAGTTTGGCTGAATTTTTTTTTTTTAAAGTTATTTTAAGTTAAAAGAATGCTAAAAACATTTTCTGCAAATGCTCAAAAGTCTAGTAACACAAAGTGCTGAATATTTTTAAGTTCAAAACTGTGTTAAACGATATAAAGTCAGGAACCAGTCCATAGTCTAAAACTTGCTACACATTAACTGTAATTTTAAAATATACTGGAAAAAATGATTTGTAGTTTTAACTTAAAAAAGTTAGTAACCGGGCTGCTTTAAAATTTTGAGTTCATTGAAACTCATAGAGTAAGTTAGCACAATGAGACAATCAGTTAGCATTGTGCTAACTTACTATATGAGTTTCAACTCAAAATTTTAAGGCAGCCCAGTTACTAACTTTTTTAAGTTAAAACAACAAATCATTTTTACAGTGCATGCAATTTGATTATTAAATTATATGCAGATGCATTATCAGAAAAATAATAGAATGAAATATATAATTAAAATACATCATATATAATATTGTAGCTGAAATGCTGATCATTAACCATGCATTCAGTATATAGAAGATAGCTGTAAAATTCCCATGTGAATTCTATAATAATAATATCAATATTTTTAATCTACAATTTATAATATACAGTATTTTTAAGAACTACATTAAAATTGTGTAATCGTAAGACTAAAAGTGAACTGTGTTGGGATCTGTGGGATCAATATTTTATAATATAACATATATCAGTATAAAAATAAGGGTACTAAATTTATAAGGGTAATAAATAAGCAAACCATTCTAGCAAGTTTAATATGATAAATAGTACAGTATATTACAGCACATACTAACCTCTATTCACTATCAATCCAAATCTACCAAGGCATTAATGAGGTATACACAAATGCATAGAAATTATCACAAATTTATGCATAGAGTAATTATATTCTCTACAGGCCTGAAAACAAGAACAGTACTTCAAGTTGTGTCAAAAATGTTGTAATTTGAGATGAATTATAAAATTGGGATGGCTGTAAAAACAATTAAATAAACCAGAGTGTGCTACTGGAGTTTATGTTACTACATCAAAAGGAAAAAGGGGCACATACTGAAGTGTGAAAATCATATTTCATTTGTTATACATGTTAACAATAAACAACTTTTGTTATCTGTGTCGGGGGAGTAAAGGTTATACCTTGGGACAATATTGAAAGTGTGTAAATCCTTCAATCATAATCAGAAATCAATATCGGTGCAAAATCTTGTAATAAAATGAGAGGAATTCCAGGGCAAAATTCAGAGCTACTGTACCAGTCCTTGTTTATGATTTTTTAACAGTATCACAGACAGGTTGGTAAAAAAAAAAGGGGGGGGGCAATATTATGGTGCATGCATACAGAATTTGAGAAGTATGCAATGCCACCATATTCATTGAGATGATCAGAAACATGTATTCTCGGAATAGGTAACTGCTATATGATCAGCCTCAGATAGCATGAGGGGCTGAGAATGACTAAATAAAAGAATAAAGGTGAAAGAATGAAAGACATGTAAGTGGGAAATGGAAAGAGAAAGAAAACAAAGTGCACACTGTAATACCAACAGCTGTACTGTGCCAAAAGTCCCATCAATATCCTCTGAGCCACTTTTTATGTGCAATTTCATTTAATTTTTAGATTCAAGTATGATTAGCCTACCAGTAAAAAGTTTCTTAAGGCAAACTAAGGAAGCAAAAGCTAGTTTTGTTATTTCACATTGGTTTTACGAGATTATATGCCTATTAGACAGGAGAAACAGAATAATTCTGTAAAATGGCTAAAATGAAAACGCCAGGTAGATATAACTAAAAAAGACACTTTGTTCGTGACTGGTTGGTCTTGCATTTAAAATTTAACTTTAAACCATTCTGGTAAGAAAAATAAATTGATTGTCATGTAAAATATTGAGATTAATTAGCTGTAGTAAATGGTTTTAAAATACCAGTACATTTGGAAAAATAATTAGGTAACCTGCATTTGCAACTACATTCTAAGCATATACAGTAGTTTTACATTGTGCATGCTTTTGGTGAGACCTTGGAACAGTACAAGTATTGGCATTACACTTATGTTTCACATAGCAGCATCAGCACACTGCAAATCCACATCAGTCAGTGAATATACATATCTCTGCTCCAGTTTCCAGCCTCATCATGTCTGTTGTTTTCCCTCTCTTTGGTCCTGACTCTGTCTCGCTCTCGGCCATGGTAGTGGTACTGGTGTTCAAAGCTGTGGTGCTGTTCATGTTCAGATGATTCATAGTGGTGTAACGGCAGTCTCTGTTCATGAAGCGAGCGGAGCATTTGTTCATTAAAGGGGCATAGCTGTCTCTGATGACTATGCTGCCTGTTGCGCTGATTGTGCTTCAGCTTATAGTCAGGTCCATAGTCATTGGGAATGTCTGTGGTCTTGCGGTGATGATGGTGGTGGTGATGGTGGTGGTGGTTTTGGTCTTTATGGATTGTAATCTGAGTTGGGTGTTTGGTCTCAGTTTGATCCAATCCTTCTTCATCTAGCAGCAGATGATGGCTCTGAGGCTCTGAGTTCTTACCAGTCACATAATCTATGTCCATGTTTTGTAAGTGGGCAGGGTGGTGGTTGTGCTGTTCAGTGTGGTCTGTGCTGGTGCGGTGGTGGTGGTGATGGTGGTGGTGACGGTGGTGATGGTGGCTATGTTGGGCTCTCTTTGGTTCACTCTTCAGGAGATGCTCCTCCTCAGCTGCCTCTTCCTCCCTCACTTCCTCTTTTCCACCCTCTTTCTGCTCCTCATTCTGGGGATGGTCCAGTTGGTTCTCCAGAGATCCCTTCCTCTTAGTAGCCACCGTCCTCTTGACTTTCGAGTCATCCTAATTTCATAGATTAGAATAATGAAGGTAAATGAATACAACAACATTGCACCCTTTAAAATATTTTATCTAGTGTTCTATCTAGAGTTACTCAAGATGGATCTGTCCTAGCAAGTTGTTGACCTACTTAGCTCATTCAGATTCCTTTTTTTATTTCATATTATTGTGCAGCATTAAAGTGTAGCCCTTCATTATACGTATGCAGGGGGCTTATTCTGAGAACTCTAATGATACATTTTCTGACATGTTGAAAGGTAGATAAATATCATTGGAAATGAATCAGTTGATAAACTGACTGATGACATTTCTAAATTGGACTATCCAAAAAGTACTGCCAGTTAGGATTCATAAAATTCATAAGCAGTATCCCATGATGATTTAGACATGTCCAGGTATGATGTATATTTTAAAGTCTTCTTTTGAGTATCCATTTAGATGGTGGAGGCATGCCATCCTATAAAGTATGCATGTGTTATTTATTTATTTATTGTCATATGTAGCAGGTTACAGAAGAGTGATCATATCATTTTAAGACAGACGCTTCTAAGATGCTTTAAGACACTTCTTATTAAAGAGAGTCCTGGTCTGGAAAGTTGACAGGAGGTGGCTATAGGCATACCAACCTGGCATACAGATTTAAAGCCATACATCCATTAGCTTGTATTTATTTTGTCAGGTTTATGCATACAAATTAAAAGTATATTCTTGGTGGTTTAAAACATCTTATTGTGCTTAGTACTGGAGAAAAGGAAACCCTTTCTAGCACCATTCAAACTAAGTAATCTACTGTTGTTTAACAAAACATCCAACTATATGAAAACTACATAAAGACTAAGCTACTTCCTAAAAAGGAATTATACTCTCTTATAATCTATTTAAATCCAGCATATGTCATATAACTCACCAGAGTTTCTTCTACCTCATATCTGTCTTCATTAAATAGTTTTAGTTGATTGGGGAAAAAAAGAGTTACAAATGACAACACACATAATAGTAAAAGTGTCCTCCTCAACTACTGTACTTAAGTAAAAAAAAATGGAACACAAAATTGAATGAACCCTCCACTGCCATTTTGCACGCATGTGTACCTTAGCAAGTGTGAGGCTGCTGGGGAGTGTGCTCTCTTTGGGCTCCAGTGCAGGCTTGGCTGTCTCCATCTCTGGGGGGTGAGTGGCTCGCCAGTAAGACTCCAGGTACTCAGCTATGTGCTCACAGGCATCTGACAGCTGGTTCTCATCTAAGATGACATCAAAGACCTCCTAAAAGATGAAGAAGAAATGAGAAATGTGAGGGTGAGAAATAAACTTATAAGAATCCATTTAATATATATTCACTGCATCTGTACCATAGGTACCTTGTACTGAAAAAAAAAAAAACAACAACCTGGAAAACCCATTGAAACATGTATAATATAACCCTAAGGGCAGTTGCTAAAATGCACCAGTAAACATTTAAAATACACAATTATATAATGCAAAATTAAAATGAAATCATTATATTAAAATGAAATATTAAATCTTCAAATAAAAGTACATTTTGTCTTCATTTAATATCTTAATTTATTAGTTGTGCATAGGGAAACAAAGAAAAGTAAATCTCTGACACTCCAAATCCCTACTAAAAATAAGTGTCTTAATTACCCCATCACGCTAGTCTCTGATTAAGCCCTCAAGCAAAACTCAGATGAAGTGGCATGCAAGAAAACATATATAACTTGTATTTCTAAGTGCAATGTTTCATTTGCCAAGAAATGTAAAAGACTTAGCAAGTCATGTGCAATGTTAATAACACACAGGTAAAGATTTTTATTTGTTTGTTTGTTTGTTTGACTTGTTTTGCAAACATAGTGGGGCATATAGTAAGGCTCAACCAATATCAACATTTTGGCACCAGAGAATTTAAAGCAGTGAAAAACTCCAATAACATCACCCAATAAAAAAGTAAGGACATTTGATAAAGTTCTAGAATGTTCCCAACCCCCATGCAAAGCAATAACCCAACAGTGGCACCTAAACTTACTGATAGGCAGTTTGTGCCACTTGCCATATGAGCCAATAGAACAAAGTTCAATTAAGACAGCTTTTTACTGGCCATCACTGACTGGTTCTTCGTGTGCAATTTGGAGAGCACCATAATGGGGAAATAAGAGGATTGGTAGCAATAAGAGGAGCATCATTGGCAGACATTTGTGAAGAGGCAACATGGAGTTTATTATCCACCTTCACCAGATTTTACAGATTAAAATTGTGTCTTTACACCCCATGAGTCTCAGTAACTCACACCCTCAATCAGGAACAGTATCTGCTCCCAATTCATTCTTATCTTCAGTAGAAAACAGCAAAGATATATGGCCAAAAGTATATGTACACCTGACCATCACAACCACACAAAGTTAGAAGAACACAATTATATATGTCTTTGTTTGCTGTAGCATGTAGCATTTGCCTTCACTGGAACTAAGGGGCCCAAACATGTTCTAGCATGAGAATGCTCCTGTGCACAAAGTAAGGTCCATGAAGACATGCTTTGCCAAGTGGCAAGTGCTGAGTGGAAGAACTCAATTAGCCCTGACCTCATCCTCAAAAAACACCTTTGAGATGAACTGGAATACTGACTGCATGCCAGGCCTCCTCACACTACATTAGTGTGTGATCTCACTAATGCTCTTGTGGGTAAATGGGCAAATCCCCACAGCTACATTCCAAAATGTGCGTGATTGGTCAGGTGTATGCATACTTTCGGCCATATCGCATATTTAGAGTCATGCTCATGCTCAGTAGAGTACAGTAATTGTGAATAAGTTGAATGAGTCTCATACGCAACCAAGATTAGTATCAGTACTTGAGTCATTTTCACCTTCAATAGAAGGCAGTATCAGTACCTTGAGTGATTCTCATCATCAATAATGTACAGAACTGCAACCCCAATTCCAATTCCAAAAAGTAAAATGTAAAAATAAAAACAGAATGCGATGATTTGCCGATCATGGAAACCCTATATTTCATTGAAAATAGTACAAAGACAACATATCAAATGTTGGAACAGAGAAATTTTATTGTTTTTTGAAAAATATATGCTCAATTTGAATTTGATGCCAGCAACACATTTCAAAAATGTTGGGAAAGGGGCATGTTTACCACTGTGTTGTATCACCTACTTTTAGTTTTTACAACAATGTAAAATTTTGGGAACTGAGGAGACCAAGTGCTGGAGTTTTGAAAGTGAAATGTTGTCCCATTCTGGCCTGATATACAATTTCAGCTGCTCAACAGTTCGGGGTCTCCTTTGCTTATTTGCATTTCATAATTCACCAAATGTTTTCAATGGAAGATAGGACTGGGCTGCAGGCAGGCCAGTTTAGCACCCAGACTCTTTTACTAGAGAGCCATGCAGTTGTAGTACGTGCAGAATGCGGTTTGTTATTGTCATGCTGAAATAAGCAAGGCCGTCCCTGAAAAAGATGTCGTCTGGATGGAAGGATGTTGCTCTAAAACCTGTATATATTTCATTCAGCATTAATGGTCCCTTCCCAGATGTGCAAGCTACCCATGCCATATGCAGTAATGCCCCCCATACCATCACAAATGCTGGCTTTTGAACTGTGCGCTGATAACAAGCTGGATGGTCCCTCTCCTCTTTAGCCCAGAGGACGCAGCATCCATGGTTTCCAAAAAGAATTTAAAATTTTGATTCATCAGACCACAGGACAGTTTTCCACTTTGCCTCAGTCCATCGTAAATGAGCTCGGCCCCAGAGACGGTGGCGGTGTTTCTGGATGTTGTTTATATATGGTTTTAACTTGCATTTGTGGATGCAGTGATGAACTGTGTTTGCAGACGATGGTTTTCAGAAGTGTTCGTGAGCCTATGCAGCGATTTCCACTACAGAATCGTGCCTGCTTTTAATGCAGTGTCGTCTGATTGCCCGAAGATCATGGGCATCCAATGTTGGTTTTCGGCCTTGTCCCTCACGTACAGAGATTTCTCTGGATCCTCTGAATCTTTTAATGATATTATGTCCTGTAGATGATGTGATCCCCAAATTCTCTGCAATTTTACATTGAGGAAAGTTATTCTTAAATTGTTGCAGTATTTGCCCTTTCACAGAGTGGTGAACCCCGCCTCATCTTTACTTCTGAGAGACTCAGCCTCTCTGGGATTCTTTTTTTATACTTTTTTATGTTACTGACCTGTTGCCAAGTAACCTAATTAGTTTATTTATTTATTTATTTATTGTGTTTGTTTGTTTGTTTGTTTGTTTGTTTTTAGCATTACACAACTTTTCCAGTCTTTCGCTGCCCCTGTCCCAACTTTTTTTGAAATGTGTTGCTGGCACTAAATTCAAAATGAGCATATATTTTTCACAAAGACAATACAATTTCTCTGTTTTAACATTTGATATGTTGTCTTTGTACTATTTCCAATGAAATATGGGGTTTCCATGATTTGCAAATCATCGCATTCTGTTTTTATTTGTTTTACACAGCTTCCTAACTTTTTTGGAATTGGGGTTGTAATAAATTGAGTAATTAGCATCATCAAGAGAGTACAGTATCAGTACTCCAGTGATTCTTATTCTGAAATAAGATGCTAAAATTGAAGTAAAAAAAAAATCCTTGAATATCACTTCTAATACAAGACCAGGGGCTTGGTCCTACAATAAAGTGAGAATGAAGAGAAACTTACATTGGGACACTGGGCAAGTTTATCTGCAGCCACCATCTGAACATTGAGGTGTTTGGTCTGGGACTTTCCCCTGGTCTTTATCAACCTGGTGAGAACCTGAAGCATCAGAGAAAAGAAAGACAAAGAAAGGAAAAATGAACAGGAATTTGGTGGAAGAAAATGGAGATATTTTGCCCCATATTCTCTCAGTTCTTTAAAAGTTTTCATTTAGTGGATTGTGGTCAATTACAGTAGTTTTGTAACTGTAGCTCTTGTTCTATTTCACCCATCAGAATCACCAGAATCAGTAATAATATACTGAACACTGAGAGCTGTAACAAGGCCAGAAAGTGACATATGACATGGTATTTGCAATTTAAAAAACAAACAAACAAAAAAACAGTCATTAACACATTAGCACATTTACACATTAACACATTAGACCACATGCACTGAAAAAATAAGAAAAATCCAACCTTTAATTGAAAAAAAATTTAATCGGAGAAAAACAAATTCCTCATAAAGAAATAATTATTTTCAACAAAAACACGTGCCACTATTACTGGCACACCTGGAAATGATAGTGAACACAATGTAACTGAAGCATGTGTCCCATTTAAATTGTACATTTCTGTGTTGATTGAAGTGTAGGAATTTTCAAGCTGTAATCCATGACTTCCTGATTAACTGGGGTACAAATGTGAGGTGACACAGAGGCCAAATTCCCTTAGTCATCCATCAACATGGGAAAGATAA
>JAOTRR010000047.1:23176236-23191628 GCA_028570945.1 Gogo arcuatus
ACACACACACACACACACACACACACATATATATATATATATATATATATATACATATACGTGTGCGTAGAAAAATAATTTTTATATTGCATTACACAACTCCCAAAGTGATGCTGCACCAGATCATTTCAATTCCACAACCCATTTTTTATTACTGTGCACTTCTGGGACCAATAACTACCCCTCCACATGTACATCAACAATCATGCTGAAGAATGTTAACAAGTAAACACTCACAAAAAAGGGAAATAACCACACAGACAAATTACCACACGATTATGTCTGTAATCCTGTGCACTGTACTGCCTGGAACCTGTTTTTAAAATCCTGCTTTAAAAAAATATATCTCCAAACAGGTTTATGACTCTTTAAATAGGCCAGGCCCCTGAAAGCATCTGGAGCTCATTAAACATAGCATGAATCAAAGTATGCATAAGAACATTTGATACACCAACATGCCAAGGACTGAAGGATAAACATCTAAACTGTCAATTCAAATTACAGTTGGGATGCAGGGAGCGCTTCTCTAAATGGTGCCATTGTGGAACGGGTTTCCTCTCAAAGCAATGGATGCATTTTAGTGATGGAAATGTGTCACCTGACCTAGAGCTGACTCTTTGTCTCAGGTATAAGATCACACAGGCAAAAAAACAAGAAAATAAGAAAAACACTTTTTTTTGTCTACATTAAAAGGCGAGCTGTGATTTGGTCAAAGACACAAATTATAATAAAGTGGTGAAATTGTTCTAGCAACTGAAAGAAGCACTATTGAACTGGATGTCATCATAAACAAGATATTTCCGGAGGAAAAGACCAATGCAGAGCTGCCTACGGGAAAAAAAGCATGTCCTCGCTAACTTCAATAGCCATTATGACATCACCTAACTAAAGAAAGACAGAGAGAAGAGGAGCAGGAATGTGTCCTCTTGTGAGCTCAGGCAAAGGCAATAAGCTCTTGCTTATATACTGGCAAGGTTGTTAGGCCATGTGTGAACTGTTTTCAGCTCCAATCGCTTCCATATGCTATCATGGTCTCATGCAACAACAAGTAATTTAGCAGGAACTTAGCCAATCCAGGCTCTTTAAAAAAAAAAAAAAAAAAAAAAGTTTTATTACCAGAAAGAGCTAGTGTTGACGTCACGTGAGGCTCTGCCCTGACACATTTGATTTCACCACTGCCATTGTTTGTTTGAAATGACAGAGGAGACATTGTTCAAGACTTCAACTTAGTGGCAGGTTTGTAGGCGATTATGTCCAGCCCCAGGGGAGCCATTTGCCTTCTGTTATCATAAGACACACCGTTAAACAAGTCACTTATTTTAATCCAAAGCAGCAGGCAGGAAAGAGGATGTGTGGAAAATTTGACATTCAAACAAAAAGAATTCAGAACCAGAAAGACAGATTCCGATTAGAATCTCAGGAAGTCAAACTTGTTTGAAGAGGTCAAAACCAGACAGCATTCTTTCAAATTAGCCTAGAGCACCACAAAAGCCCTGCTAAATATTTTAATCATTATACCAGCCATTTGTCTGTTGATTTGGATGTAAGTTTGAAGTTATCTTCTTGTTGAAAGATCCTTACATGTCTAATTCATTCTTAATCTCCAAGCAGGTAACAAGGGTTTTTGTTGTTGTTGTTGTTGTTGTTGTTGTTGTTTTTTTGGTGCTCTATGGTTATGTTTGTGCAGAATGGTATTTTAACTGATTATGTATTTTTATATCCATTACCTTACTTGTGAAGGTCAACAACATATCTCTCAAAGCTTTGATTTTCCTCATGGTAATAAACAATGAAGGGATTTCACAGTGGTAGCTCAGTGGTTAAGGCTTTGGTTGTGCATCAGAAGGTTGTGAGTTTAAATCCCAGCACCAACAAGCTCCAACTGTTGGGTTCTTGAACAGATCCTTAACACACAACTGCTCATATGTATTCTGTCTCAATTGTAAGTCATTTTGTATAACAGTGTCAGTCAAATGAGTATATCTGCATGTACATGTGCGCAACCTCATATCTGATGGAAAGCTGTTATTGTTGTTGTTTTTGGTAGTGGTGGTGGTGGTGGTGTTATTATTTACTCCTTTAATCATTCATCTTCAGTAACCACTATCCACATCCTATCCCAGGAACTCTGGTACAAGATGGAACAGATAAAATGCCAGTCCATCGCCGGGCACCATGCACACATTCGTACATTCATTCACACCCATGTAGCCAATCCACATGTTTTTGCGGATTGGGAGGAATAACCTGGAGCATCCCTTCAAACATTTACTTAGATAAGGTATCTATGTCTGTAAGCTACAATATATCCAGTAATATCCAGAAATCTGTTCTTATCCACACTGTAAAACAAAAACATGTCTGTAAATTTTAGGGCTCCCTGTCAAGTACTCAAACAACTGTAAACATATTTACAGTAAATTAATGTAATATCGTATATAGTATAAAATAATACATAATCCAGTATATTTGCTCATTTGGGTGATGCTTTTACAAAATGCAACTTAGAATTGAAGCAGAAAGTTAAGGGTCTTGATCAAAGACACAACTGTGGCAGTTTGGCACTGCTGGGAACCTTCTGCTCTGTAATACAAAGGCTTAACCACTGAGCCACCACAACTAGCTCAACTAGCTTGCATTGATTCAACACAAATCTTTAGTGTAAGTTAATTCACTGGTACACATGGTTGAATCAAAGTAAGGTAGTTGTGGTGGCTCAGTGGTTAAGGCTGTGTGTTACTGATTAGAAAGTCTGGATTCAAATCCTAGCACTGCCATGGTTGGGTCCTTGAGCAAAACACTTCAGTTGTATAATGCATCAATTATAAGTCTCTTTCTTTTAAAGCGTTAGAGAAATGAGCAAAGTATACTGGATTATGTCTTATTTAATACTATACTAATAAACAACTGTAAACATATTGACAGAAAAACATTGTAATATCTTACATATTACAGTGTTTTTCTGTCAATATATTTACAGTTGTTTATTGTAGATATTTTACAGTACTTTATTGGCAACACTGTTGCCAGTAAATTACTGTAAAATGTAGTCCTTTTTTTTTTTTTACAGTGCATGCTGTGCATCTTGAGTGAGGAATAATCAATCTTGAAGAGAGATTGTATCTGCAGTAGGGTTGGTTCAGTACCAATATTGGGTTCAGTACGGTACTTGGAATGGTAGAATGATAATACATTAGTTCGGTACCAATGCAATAAATAAATAAATAAATGGTCATTCAAACCGATGAAATTAATAAACATCAAAAGATGCATTGTTTAAACACTGCATTAAATGAGTGAAACCATTGACTACCTGCTTCTGTCTCTGTGGGTGACAGGTGTAGAAAGAAGGATTTAAAAGTAGGCTAATTTTACAAACATCTGACGAAGGTTATTTCTATAGCCTCATTATTCTTTCATTCATGAATTCATTAAGGAGTAGACCACAAAGTAGGCTACGGCTACGTCCACACTAATAGATTTTAATTTTAAAACGAAAACAATCTCCGTCCATACTAACACACCTGAAAATGCATATCACATGACCGTTCACGTACACTGGGCATGTCCGTGCTGGTATAAACAGTTAATGCCTTTTGTTTTCTTCCAGGAAAGGGTCACGTGATAGGAGCGTGATGATTCAGGGTAGGATACGTTGTGATTAATAAGATCCAATCAGGAAGCGAACGTGGGTGTCTGTGTCAATGTTTCCAAACGTCTCCATTTTTGCCCATCTATACTAAAACGCCACCCTAGAATTTTCAAACTAAAATGAGGACAGCAGCATTTCCAAGTCTCCATTTTTGGGGCTCGAAAACTCTGGAGTAGTGTGGACACCAGGCGTAAAGGTAACAAAAGTGATGTGTTTTAAAATTAAAACCTATTAATGTGGAAGTAGCCTAAGAAGACAAATGGCAGCCTTAGTGCCATCATCACAGTGGCTGGCTGCCAGTTAGCACTGTGTAACGTTAGGTCTTCTAAACTTATGTTACAAGCAGGCTAGTCTGTTAGCTAGATTCAGGACAGGAAATATTGTGAATAACCATGGACAACATTCAGTATCTATCGTTTAGACAATCTTATTTTCAATTTATTTATGTGATCATCATGCGGACCTTCCATTCCTGGAATTCTCTGTACAAATTGCGATGCATGTGCATCAAATGTTTCATCAAGTTAGATGTATTGTCTCCACCACCACACATGACTTGAGGCACCGTTTGCACAAAGGTGTAGAAATAGACTCCACCTCTCCACTATCACTTGCCCTAAAAGCAAAATATCGCCATATCTCGCTCAGAGAGCCTTGTTTCTCGACAAGTTTCAGCAATCTAATGTCACCAGTTCGTTCAGCAGTTACCGAATTCATAGTGTCTTCCCAAACTTAGCTAGATAACTTGAAGTGGTGTGGCAAAATTTGGTCAGAGGGAGAGCTCTTCTACTGTTAGTGTTAGACTTAAGTCATGCCTATGAGCTGCCGGCTTAGTCTTAAAGTGCGGGCGAAAGAGCGAACTCTTAAAGGCGCATTTCAAAGTATAGTGAAAAAGTGACAAAATGCAGTCACGTTAACTACCGAAATTTGTGAAATGATGATACCGTACTGTATCAAATGTCAAATTTACCAGTAATGGTAAGTTACTGGTAACTGGAGCAACCCTAATCAACAGTACCAGCCCCTGCATACCATCACTACAGCACCATAAAGACAATAAAGTTCTTTAATAGAGCTACACACAGCACACTACCTCATCTCACTCTCTTTTCTCATTTGCTAGCATATTATTTGCTAGCATGAGGTCATATCCAGTAAAGCAAGACCATATGTTACAACGGGGCAAAGTTATAGAACAGGCCTGAGGGCAACAGACTGTCTTAACCACCTAGAGTGCAGCAGGGCAGCTAAACAGTAAATGTAACCATGCACTCATACTGTACATGTATTAAACTTTGAGTACAAAACATCTATCAGGTTTGGGCACATAGGGACTAGAAGGTACTCAGCTATAAAAACACCATAAGGGATATATGTAAGGACCATGGGAAGAAGGTTTATTTTAAAATGATTCATGTGGAAATGATAGTAATGACCTAAATGTTAGAAGGCATAATCAAAAAAGAAAAATGTTCCTGGATTTAATCATTTGTTGCTAATAGCTTTAAAAAAATAATGGGAGAGAAATATGCATCACAGGGACTGGTGAAAGAACACCATGAATGCCAAGATGGATTTTTACTCCAGGACATCTCTATGCTTTTGACAACTATGTGATGTCATGCTGTAGCCCCATACACCTCTGGCCATTGCAAACAGCTGAGTTATTCTCCTACTAGTAATGTCCTGGCACCTAGCGTTGAATAAGGATGGCAGTGGGAGGAGAAAAATGGACATTTTTCATGAACAATGTGGTGTATTTAGAAGATCACAGCAAACAGGAATGTTCTGTGTCTTTCTGAAGATGAATGGTGGAGAGCTTATTCACACAGCTTGCTACGTTTATGTTTGGGATAATCACAGGCAATATCCATTGTTGCTAATTTACTGAAATCGTTTACAGTGTCGTAGCCATTCTCATTGTAGAATGACAGATCACATAGCTTTTCTGTCATTGTTGGTCACTTAGATTTTGTTCATTTTTTTAGTGACACCAATAGTGATATTCCTTTACCACAGCTTCCTTTGTCAGGGAGCATGAGATCACTGAAACAAATGGGTCCCCAAAAGCAAGGCTGGCAAAAAAGATGACAATAAATGAATGATGACATAAAATGACTAAATCAAAGTAATAAAAAAAATCCCAAACAGGAAATCATGTTCAGAAACAGCCAAATCTTTTGCTGTAAAAATTCAAAACAGATCAAGTATTTTTTTTATTAAAGCAATTTAAGTATGCTGCCAAAAAATGTATTCAGCAAAGCCAAATTAAACAAAAACTGCATGTTTTACTGAGACATTCATTTGGCTGTGTAGGAGCGCTAAGATTTTCAAATCTTTATTTCAACCCACACTAAGTATGGAGATTTGGTGGTTTGGAGCAGGAGAGTCTTATGCCACTGGGTGGTCTAGCCTGATGCCTTGTTTCCTGACTCAGCACTGGCCTTCAACGCATTGAAAAGCTGTCTGTTACTGCCACAGCTGAACCCCGAAATGCATGCACTGCCTCCTTCAGCAACTTAAACCACAATATTCAAATAAGCCTGTATAATAAGCACAAGTGCATCACACTGAAGAAAAGCACAATGAGTACTGAGGAAAAATGTTAGAGCTAACGGTACTAAAACCATGACTGAAACACATATGAATACGAATGTACAGTGATGCTTACTTATGTGATCCCCATATTATAATAATTTAGTTCTTCAGTGTGACTAAGTGCCAGATTGCCTACATACAAACAACTCATCAGAAAAGCCTATGGAAAGCTAGTTCATGTAGTACCACTTTTACCTCTATGATTTGGTTGTTCTTCTTTGATTTAAAACATTGGGGAAACAATAAAAAATGAATGAAAGATGAGCTGAAGGCAGGTCTTCCTGACTGCCAAAGTAATCAAAGTTTTAAAAAAAAAAAGCTGAGTGCCTCTGTCTTGGCCAGATCTGAAAATGGGATCTCCAGTAAGCAGTGCTTTTGATTCTAAAAAGAGCAAATGAAAATACACATCTTACTTACGCTAGCACTCTTTTTTTCAGGCCAGGAAGTATGGAGTTGGTTTTGGCTGCCAGGTGAGCCAAAAGACTTTCATTAATATATCAGACAGGGTGTAGCACTTTGGGCCTGCAATGAAATAAAAGTGGTACACTAACATATGTGTTATTTTTGACTGAGTGCCTGCTGAGGAAGAGAGGCACTATGTCCATCCATCATAGAACAGCACACTAGCATATGAAAGCTTGTTATAGGGGTGCTGTTTACGAGCAAGAACATCCCTGGAGGTCTGTCGCTGTAATGCTGTTTCTTGGAAGATATTTATTTCATATAATTCAGCTCTGGATCTGAGCGTGTTTTTCACATCTGGTGGAGGGAACAACAGATGGCCTGCTTTAAAATGTCAATTTATGTCCATTTGTCCAGAACAGAGTGTTAGGGAACCACTGGTGGCTTATTCCCAGAGACCACAAGTCCTGTGACCACCCACTTCCTGACCTTTAAAGGCTCCAGTGGTCCAGATATACTAAGAGCAAGCTTATTGGGACCTTTTATTGGGATTTTGCTTTCTTGTTCTTCAAAACACCAGTGCTCATCTTAGATAACTACTCTGTGAGATACTAAATCCATTCTTGTGTGACTGTATTTGTCATTTCCAAAGATCCTGTTTTCCTAAACGAATCCCCTTTCCACAAACCCATGGCTTGTGCCAAGAACTTTCTGCTGGATATCTGTCATTCATGCTTGGGCTGAACTCAGACTCAAGCCATAAAAGCATCCCACCTTCCGTTGAAAAGTAGTTGTTCCATTCTCCTGATCCAGGGGAACAAGATAAGGTAAAACTATACAGACCAGACCCTCAGAGAGATTAAACCGAAGACTCTGTGACTGGAGGTAAGGGAATGTGCTCTCTGTCTATCCACTCCCCATGAAAGAGCTAAAATAAACAGGTACACTGCAAACATAGTAAATACTCCACTCATAAAGTCCAGCTAAAGCCATTTGCATGTGTCTAAGATGAACCACAAGAAAATTATCTACAATTCTCACAAGTCAAGAAAATTACAGCAACATATTTACAAATGCAGGCAGCTTTCCATATCAATCCCTAATAAGTGGTACGGCAGAAAATCTTATCTTACCTAGTTTACTCTGAGTTTCCACTAGGCCACAGGGGTAAGAACCATATCGAACTTAAAATCAACATGAAAATGAAATACATCCAAGTATTAATTAAATGTGACACTGCTGAATCCACAGTGTATTATTTATTCTGGTACAGGTTCTCTATTTCTTAGCAGTTTTGGCCAAAAGCGACATGATTATAAGTTCTCTTTAGAATTAAGGGTGTTTAAAAAAACACTCATAGTCTACCAAAAACATCCTGAGCTATTCAAAACCATCACATGAACCAAATTTGCAAGTCATATACAGTACATGAAAAAAAGTCCAAATGTGGATTTCAGAATACTTGTTTATATTGTCCTATGACTAAAATCACCAAATGCAATAAAAAGCTGAAAGTCCTGACTACAAGCAATAGATGGAAATTCAGACTAGAATGGGAGCATTAATCAAGCAACACAAATGGGAAAATTGCAGAAGCTAACAGGTATGTCAGACATTAGCCTCTGTTCCACGACAGTGTCAGATGGTTACAGCTTCTGCAGCACAATATCCCATGCCAGTGCAGTTACAGTTTCTGTTACTATATTGTACAATCAAAACTAGAAACTACAGTATCAACACAAAGTGAAGCATTTGTTATCAATGGTGTGTAATGTTCATAATAATATGTACGATAAATTATGTAAATGCACCTGTGAAAATATTGTATTGACAATGAGATAACCCTGGAAATGGTAGTGTATATTCAGCCTCTTATTGACGTTAGTAAACCATCAATGGGATTAAATAAAACTACAGGGTGACATAGAGAATGAAAGGAAAAATTAACATAAAGCATCTTAGTAAGTTGTTGGGCCACAAAGAGACGCCACACCACTTTCAATGGCTTTGGCATAGATTCTACAAATCTCTGGAACTGTACTGGAAATTCAACAGCATCCAAAAAATTAGTGCTTTATTGATGGTGGTAGAGAATGCAGTCAAACACATCAGTCCCAAATCTCCCATAAGTATTTATTTTGGTTGTGATCTGTTGACTGTGTCATATGCCATAGCATATGATTTGCATCATTTTCATCCTCATCAAACCATTCAGTGAGACATCATGCTCCTTGGATGGAGGTGGAGTAATCCTAGAAGAGACCACATCCATCCAAATGGAAATGTTTTTGTTGTAGGATAGAGGTGATTAATTAGAATAATGTTATATACAGTAGATTAGATGTAACCATTCCCTCTAACAGGACCCAAACTATGCCAAAAAAATGTCTCTCACAGCACAAGAGTCACTGATGTTTCCTTTAATTTGTCACCCATCAAGCACTCATTTGGTCAGGAAACCCAACATGTAAAGCTACAAACAAGAACACTGTTATTAATATATTTAGACCAGTTTTGTGAATTGCAACAATAATTTAACAAATTCATATCCACAAAGGTGGAATACAACATGACCAGGTTTTTGTACTTCAAGGACTAAAAACTCTTTGTGGTGGTAATGTTACAGTCGACTATGAGCTGAGTGTTGCAATCAAGGTCATTGCAAATCAGTGCAAGGAGCTGAATTTAATCCCTGAATTCTCATACCATGATACTCTCATACTAATCACCAATGCACTTATGTCCACAACTATATAACTATGACAAAAGAAAAAAAGTGCTGAGCATGGTTTGAAAGTGTTCCGGACCTAACCATGCTCATGTGGAAATACTGTCAGAATGGTTTTTCTCCTTACTCAGAATGTGGGTTTGCTGCAGGAAAGGGAACTGAATATTTTTTCTGTCTATGTTTTCACTGGCTCCAAAATAAGGCCTGTGCTAGGATGCCGAATATTCACTAGCAAGCACACCCCCACAATTCCTTGCTCCAGCACCAAAACAGCAGGAGTCTGGTCAATCAACCCCCACACTCGCCAGCTTCTCCCACTCCCTGCCCCCTCCTTGGACAATATGAGCACCAGTTAAAGAAACCCCTTGAGATCAGTGCAGGAAACAGGTCAGCACCTCTTTGGACTGAAACTCTGTCTGTGGAACACAGTTCAGATCTCAAGGTTAGTAGTGGATCTGATTACTCTTGCCTCAGTGAAGTCATGCTATGTATACATCTCTGCGTTAATGAAAAGTTGCATTCTGTCTCATGCCACTTCCATTGTATGGGACAAATTACTTACAAATGTTAAAGTCAGTTTTGTTGTAAGTCATAAAGGACATCTGTGGTATTTCTCTGCTGTTGACTCAGTAGGCTGAAATAACATGAAACAACATCAAACTAAAACTCAGCAATGTCCAATCCAGTGGTCTTCAGCGGTCAGTACAAGGGCTGAACAATTATTGACAAAATAAGAATCACATTTTTTTGGCTTAGAATTGAAACCACAATTTGTATTTTTTAATTCTTTGACATTCTTTGTTTTGTATGAAACAATATGTACATTTGTACATTTCTTTACACTGGTACCATGGCAGCTACATGTTCCTAGCATGTGTATATGAATGACAACTCGTCTGCATTTTGAGTCACTGATTTCCTGGTACATTTGTACTGCAAGAGCACAGTGTGTCCTCCCAAAATTAAAAAAAGGAAACCAGCAATATTAATGGCTGGTTAAGTAAAACATGCTCTATGCAGAAAGTGTCACCCACGACTCACTCGCCCTGTTCATTCATTTCATACATTTAGTTGTTTGTTTAGTAATTGGTGAATTTAATTTCACGGCTTAGCTTTCTGACGTTGTTTCTCCCCTTTTTTCTTCTGTAGACTAGTCATGCTTCAGGTGTGTGTAAGGTCATGTGATGCAACATCTACAGTCATTTTCCACAGCAAATAAAATAGTGTTCTTGTCAGTATTGTGGCAAATTAAATCGTTGAGCTATATTTCTCCAAATGATGAAGATTATCTGGATAGCACTTACATCATCTCTGCAGAGCCTTGTACCTCCTAATGGCTTGTTTCAGAGAATACCCACATGATGTTCATGCCTAACTAACGCACACATCTCTAAATCAAAACCACTTGGAAGCAACAGCACAGAAGAGGTCCAATACTGTTCTGGTGTCTCACAAAGCTGTCAGATCTCTTCAGGTCCATCATTCCCACTTTGCATGCCAATAAGAGACAGAGTCCAATTCTTGCCTGCCAGTTTAGAAAAGTATGATTAAAGTGCTTTGATCCTTTGCCTGGATCTTCTCACATCACAAACATCACAATCCCTGTCATGAATCCTCTGACCTACTGGCTCCCTGATGAACACAGCTATGCACAAGCATCTGGAATCTGAATATAGAGCTTAGACCCAGGACCTCAGCTGCTTAACCCTTTCATTTATGGTGTCCATAATCATAGGCAGTTCATTTAACACTGTTTTTAGAAATATATCAAATGTAAATCACCTCCAAACCACTCCATTAATGAAATTGTTGAGTAACCATCATGTTTTATCATTTATGCATGAAAGGGTTAAAGAATAAACAATATAATATCACTATGATGTAGGACTAATGTAGCATAATCCACAAGTTTGCCTTTAGACATGACTTGAAATAATTCTTTCAAAAGACATTTGGAGTAACAGTGATTCTGTCTTCAGTAACTTGAAACTTAAGCAATACTCTGGAATGCACAAGATGTGCAATCTCAAGATGGCCAAGAAATAAAGTCTCTTTAGTACTTCATTACAGAAGCCACTGAAAGTTGCAGAAGGATATAAGAACCGTAAAATGACCATATGTGCAGCTGAAGGTAAAGCATAGCAAAATATGGAAAAGTTTGCAAGACTAAATATTACTTTTCAGGGCCTAATACGAAAAAGAACTTTTTAAACTTTTCCTCACTCATGCTAAATATAGAAAATCGCATTCTTTAAAGAAAGTAAAAGTGAGGAGGTCTGTTCACACCAGTGTACTTCAGATAGGCTAATGACTCTAGAGTATGGTGACATGGAGAACTGTATTAAATGTTGGGACCTGACCCCATATTCATCTGCTTTAGCCATACAGCTTAGTCCATCTTTAAATCATTTCAAGAAAAAAAAAGGTTTTTGCCATTTTTGAGGGTATTCAAAAAGAAGATACACTTTTTTAATTCCAAAGCCCAATTAATCTATGCTTTGATTGTTACCTCTTTTCCACAAACAGGGAACGGGTTCCGTTCTGGTTCATGCACTATATTTTGAACCATTCAGAGCATTTCAACTAAAAATAAATTGGTTCAGAACCTGAAAAGTTGGTTCCCAACCAAAATATAGCTGGTTTTTCCAGTGCAAACCATAACGACATCAGTGGGCGTGTCATTAGTTTGGAGAGGAAGCAGAATGCAGCAATGGAGAACGCAACAGAAAAGGATACATCTTCAGAAAAAATTTAATGAAAACCAGTATCTGCAATAACAGAACAAAATCTTGCAGGTAATTAATGTGTTCCACCATCTTGCATCTTGTTTACTTCCATTGTGCATTGTGCAACGCTCTCTGTTCATGACGTATCCTCGATCACATTGGTCCTTCTCAAAACTGGTGAAAAACGTTCAAAGAATCCTGAATGGAACCGGTTCAAGAACTTGTTCCCTGTTGGTCGAAAAGTAGCTTGAGTGGTGAAGTGTAGGCTACTCACCAAACCGTTTGTAGCCAAAGGATTGCACTTCCTCCTCATCAGTATATTCGTCTGCAGAAAGATTAAATGGCAACAGCATTAGACAACAAGTGCCATGATAGTCTTCCATTGTAAAGTCCTCATAAGGGACTAGAGCTATTGTGATGAAGTGAATGCATTATGAGAACAAATAAATCTTTTCAACAATAAAAACAGCTTAAAAATTAAGGGAAACAGAATACAATTGTAGTACAAGCAAGTTTGAAAAGTTCAAACTGTCAGATTGAAGGCTCATTTTGTCCAACCAATAATAACACTAACAGGATTTACCTGGATTACTCTCAGTCAAAAACTGCCAAACCCAACATGTAATGATTCCAAGGGCAGAAATACAGTACTTTGCAGAAACATGTGTTCTCCTGTTGTGAGTAATGAATTAACACTGGGTGCAAATTCCATTCTCAGGTTAATAAAATGACACCATCCTCAGTTCCTGTTCTGACTTCAGTCTAATGGTCTTTATACAAGCATCACTCCTGGATGAAAAGGGGTGACACTGGAGCCGTATATCTTTCTTTGTTGGAAGACTGAAAATAAAGAAATCACACTTTTTTTCTTCAGTCTAATATCCTGCGAGGCACACACAATGACACCGGACAGATGTTTAAGGGAAACAGTCATGCACCTAACCACCTCTGTTGATTCATGCAAATACACAGACATTGACCGCAAACCTGCAAGAACACATAACATTCAAGTGGAAAACGGAACAAGCATAGTGGGTTAGTTAGTCATGGAGGAGGCATGAAGCTTTTCCCCATATAGTTACAGCCTGAAACACAATATTTTGCCTAGAAGATGATAAACTGAGGGATCCCACATGCTGCCTATATGTGCTGCAATATCCCAGATGATCTGACCACGTTTTTACAATTTGTACAATTTAAAAAAATGTTTGAGTTATTTTGCTGTTACAGACAAATACCCACACAGCTGTGTTATTACGTAGTTCACAATAAATTCCACTGAATCTGATACTGTTATAGCAGCATTCTATAATGAATAATTTTGTTAGTGAGGTCACTTTGAATGGATTTTGACAAGATTCCAGGTGTTCTTAGCCTGCATAAAACACAATAAACTAAGAGCAAGAATGTGTTACAGATCAAAAACTTACCAACTCAAACCACAAAGTACTACCTGATAAGCTACTAAATGGGTACTTCATGAAAATACAGCTCATTTAAGAGTTTCTCAAGTGTTTCTCAATCCTTTCTGCTAAAAACAAAAATTGGTGAAGGTTTCATATTCACATCTTTATCCCGAGTCACATGAGAACTAATTCACTGAAGAGTCCTCTTCATACAAAGAAATAATTATACCTATTAAAAGGGTGTTGTTTTGACTGGGATTTGTTAAGTAGCTATATAGTCAAGTCAAAGTCTCCTTTTATTTGTCCCAGTAGAGGAAGAATTTGACCTTATAAATTCAGAAGTACCTTAAAGGTAGTGGATATATAGCTACAACCTAATCTTTATTTGTATGTTACACAAGATGATAATTTAGGGGGGTGAAAAGGCTAATTAAGAAGTTTTTGGCAATTACCTGTGCATGTATAACTCATATATAACCCTATAAGATGAATGCATGTAGGATATTGAACAATATTGTAATGAATATCAGTGCAGGATTACAGATTGTTTGTAATTTCAGTCAAGTCTGTATGGTTAAATGATTTACCCAAGGTCTGAGAACATACTTATTACTTAAAAGGGTCACAATGTTTAGTTTTGCCTCACCTACAAATTTGCATTACATGATTCTAAGAGTGTCCTTTGTAACAAAGAACATGACTCATTTAGCCAAACATTATACCCCGAGTCCTCCATTTTGGTCTTCAGGAACACACTGGAACTCTTTTTTTAGATTACATAATCCTGACTCCTTATTTTCCACTGTTCCACATAAACATACATACAACCTGTCTCAGAGCTGAGAGCCAGCATGAAGCCAGGAAAAGGAATACTCATATTAATACTCATAGTGAGGTCTCTTAATTTCAGTCCTTCTATTTTAGCATCAATTGACATATAATTAAAACAGCTAGAAATCTATTAAACTTTTACAATACTATATGTCTTATATGAAAACACAGAAGGGCAGTACTGAGCCAAGCAGATGCTTGAACGTTTGAACCAATGCTTGTTCCCTGTCTAAACAGTAAAACTTTTATTGTGGGTAAACAGTTTCTAAATATGACCGGGGTCAGTGAGAGAGTGTTTGGTGTACAGATGCTTATGTTCAACTCTCCGAAAAGAAGGCAACTCGGCCAAAATCACACACGCGGCCAACCAGCCTTGACACACCACGGGCGGTTAATGGAGGCCAGATGTTGGAGTAACACACATTCTTTTCACAACATTAAGAGAAAATACACATACTACCATACTGCTGAGTAGTATATGACAAAATAGAAAGGTTTCCATAAATTCCTCCCTCATATTATCATAGAAAATAGGCAACCTAGCCTATACACTATCAAAATATTGCTCTGTCAACAGTTTTCAACACATTTTCTTGCGTATTACATTAAACAGGCTGGTAGGCTAAGTCAAAATAGTACACCTCTTTATTTTCCATCTATTTGTACTCCATACTAGTGTAATAAACAATATGTAAAATAATACTACACCGCTTTCTTTTCCATCTATTTGTACTCCATTCTACCGTAATAAGTAGTATGCAAAATAGTACTACACTGCTTTATGTTCCATCTCTTTGTACTCCGTACTAGCGTACTAAATAGCATGTAAAATAATACTACACCTCTTTATTTTCCACCTATTTGTACTCCATACTAGCGTACTAAATAGTATGTAAAATAATACTTCTCCGCTTTATTTTCCATCTCTTTGTACTCCATACTAGCGTACTAAATAGTATGTAAAATAATACTTCTCCGCTTTATTTTCCATCTCTTTGTACTCCATACTAGCGTACTAAATAGTATGTAAAATAATACTACACTGCTTT
>JAOTRR010000047.1:23206512-23219465 GCA_028570945.1 Gogo arcuatus
ATATATGCATATATGCAGTATATCTAATAATTCCATCTTTAGCATCTGCAACAGTTGTGGGATATGCCAGACTTCATAATCTGCACTTTCTTCTAGAGCTTTTATAGTAATACATTATTATACGTTTGAATTCTACAGTCAGATTTTATTGGTAGGCTTGCTATGCAGATATAGTAGATATGATATTGAAGTAAAATAAGCTATGAGTTAGAATCTCAATCATGTATTACATATATTTGGGATATCTGACAACCATTGAGCAGGGTTTATAGGAATAGGTACCAAAAGTACTTCATGGTATTTTATACCAGACTTACTCTTCTGTCAGGGTTGAGTGGGGTTAGTTATAACACTATGAATTGCTTAAATCAGCAACATGCTACAGTAATGAAAACAATACATCGCAAAGCAAAAAATGTGATGCTGTGCATCATTGAATTGTGAGATATCAGCATTCTATTCATTATACATCTAATGCAATTTCACTGTTTGAACACCAGTGGTCTCAGTCTGCATAACCCAAAAAGTTCAAATATACAGTACTATGAGAGCATGCTGGTCAAGTGATCACATTCTTTCATGGAGAGCCTGCGCCACTACCAGGAATCATCTGCACTTGTGTAGTAACTGATATCCTGATCGATCTGGATTGCAATGACAGACATGCATTATAGGTTATATGGTTACAGAACTACGTTATAACAGTTAAAAAGCTCTCTTCATAGGTTTCAAATGACATCAGCCTCATGAGAGAGAGAGTGTGGGTTTTTTTTGGGGGGGGATGCAGGTTGGTGGGAAAGTAGTGCATCGTTGTCATATACATCTACCTCATGTCTCATTCACATGTAAGTAAACACCTAACATTATCATAAAGGATTTAAACAATGAACATGGCTATTGTCAGTACTCACAGCCATCAAGCTAGCATGTTAGTATTGGGGAATCTTATTTAAAGTGGAGTCTGGTACAGTAACTTATTGCTGGCTACCTAGCAACAGCTGGCTGCAGTAATGTTAGATATCAGGCAAAGCTAAAAACATCAACAAACCAGATAGCTACCTGTCCAACAGAAATTCAGCAACCATGGTGTCACTTTTCAGGCTCTTCCTAAGTTGGCACCATCATTAAAAAGCCATACTGATGTTCACTTTGGGTTGATCTCTTGCTTTATCCAATGTCTTTTGGTTGTAGCCTTTTCTACTTCAGTCTTTCTTTTTCTTGCTTTATTTAGCAGTGTAGGCTGTTGTATGTATAATGTTAGGTGTAACTGGGAATTTTGGCTGCCCTTTCGCTGCCATTCTTCTGCAACAAGCTCGCTAGGTTTAGCAATATGTCAGCCTAGCCTTGTGGAAGACTCCAGTCATGCGCAGTAAGTGCATGCAGGTAGGCCATCCAATCAGTTCATTCAGACCAAAAGAAATGATTGCAAATGGCTTTTTGCAGCCCTGCAACTGCCACAGATGACAGTTTTTTTTTTTTTTTTAGCATTTGATTTATTCATTGCTGTCAGGATATAGAGAATTTCAAGGAATAAAGCAAAAATGTTTCAAAATTAAATTGCTTACCCTAGCTTTAACATATTTATTATTCATTTTATGAAGTTTATTATGAACAAACAAATGCACCCATCATATCAAAAACTGGAGCTTTAGAATATTCAGACGATTTACTAAAAATGTGACATAGTACAACTGACCCACTCACCGCTTTGACTGTTTACTCTCATATAGGATTTTATGGGATTTCTGTCAGAAGCTTCATTAGAGCAAATGGTGCTAATGGGTTATTGTGTAATACAAATATTTTGTGTCAAATCACTTTAAATGAATGTTTCTTTGCTGAAACCTGTAACACAGGTGAGCTTTACAATTGTGGGTGAGCTGTCATGCACACAAAGCCAGAGACGAGTCAAAAGCATTACGTTCAACTTTATTTTTCACTGTACAAATTATTCAGGTTAGTAATTTGTTGCCAACGTGACGGTACACACCACCCTCCATTCTCTGCTTCAACCCTGCAGCCAAAGCGCATCAGTTCTCTTCTTCAAACATCTCCCTGATAGAACAAAAGAGATTCATCAAACTGGTCCATAGCCCTTTGAAAACCACACAGATTTCTGGGAAAAGGGAGGGAGGAGGAGTTCGTTCTTATGACAAAACCCCTTGAGACCAAAACAAAGGGAATATGACACAGGAGAACAAAGGTAAGACCTATCTAGTCACAGAAGGCTTTTCAGCTTTACTTTCACACAATGCTAGTGTTTGGTTCACATGAAGTGCATTTAAACATATGTTAAGAACCACCGGCAGACACAAAACAACTCCATACAGCACTTGTATTACTCTGTAAAAACTGTTACTGAGGTAATGGACTGTTAATAATCAACCAGTCTTATCTGCTTTAAACACCAACTAAATTCCCATTTATAGATTTGCGTTCAGGCATCATTCAATTGCAGCCATTCCATCAAATTGACAGTATGAAAGGAGAAAATTAAACACCGTGTTGAAAGACCTTAAAATCTCTTTTCTGTTCATAAAATTGAAGCCAATTTTTCCCCATCTCATTCGGCAATCGTGTTTTACAGCACTCATTTCACCCAGTGGAAGTGTAACAGTGCCGTAATATCTCCCATTATGATTCTAATTGTCAACCTGTGGAGGGCGACAGAGTTGCAGGAAGTGAGACAACAACCTCAGAAAGCTGTGGACATGAGAAAGCAGACAGAGTGGTGGGATTTCATCTAGTCATAACTGTATCTCAGTGATACAAATGCAAAAGCTTCTGTTCCAATATGAAATGTAGGGATTTTATTTCTCCATGAAATTAACTTTGCTTTTGTCATAACATGGTATGAACAAATCGCACAGACTATTGTTGATTCCAACACTAACAATCAAACAAATTAGTAGATCCTCTTTCAATACATAACTATGAAGCTGAAGAGCTAATTTGATTTGAAATGGCATTTTGAAGGGTGGTGTTATAACAAAATGTAATAAAATCAGCAGAACATATCAGATACTGGGCCACCATGAGCCCCCAGAAAAGCTTCTCGGCATCGATTCTACAAGTCTCTGAAAGTGTATTATAAACAATGAGCATCGCTTTTCCAAACGATTGGTCTTTTGATGATCGTGGTGGAGAGCTCTCTAACACATCACTCCAAAAGCTCTCATCGGTGTTGAAACAAGTTGAGAATTTGAGTGTGTGAAGGCTGTAGCATAATTTTCATCCTCATTAAATTATTCAGTGAGCCTCATCCCTTGCGGATCCTGAGAGAGACCACACCCATCAGGATAGAAATGTTTCAGCACAGGAAAAAGGTGATTTGTATTGATTTGCAGTGACCCAAAATTTCTCATGCAGCATAATAAAGCTATACTATTTCCCTTTGTCACCAAAAGTGACTAAACTTTTGAGCAGATTTGAAGTGTTAGTATTGGGCTCAACTGTAGTGTTTTACAACTAAGACCAAAATGATGTGCATTAGATAATCCATGGTAGGAATACATGTAATTCAAGCTCCTGGATGCATCATGCCAATAAAATGCAGAAGTAGAATTTACAGACTCCATTAAACAATGAAATTTAGTAGAAATATCATGTGCACAAATTATAAACAGGTTTTCCCAAAACTGGCACTTGGCTGAAATGACAAGGGGAACATTGTCTTAGTGTATGGTTAGTGCACTATAAAATATTTTTTGGCTGACACTAAGATAAGTTCACAAATATACATCAATCATGATGGATCAAAGTCAGAACAGATTACTAAAAATTATGTTGTTTTCATTCATTCATAAAAATCTTAGCCATTTATTTCCCCACCACTATTTTAACTTACAAAGTCAAACTCCTTTTTTTTGTCTCTCATGCTCGCACTGCTTACGCTCTACTCGTACATTCATAATGGCAAACATTCTCTCTTACACTCTGTCACAGCATCACCGACAGTCTTAGGCGATACCGTTGTTTTCAACCACAGTTATTGGTCACTTTTTTAAAACAAACTATTGAAATTAATGAAAAAAGAGGAAGTGAATTGTAAAGTAAAATTCAAATGACAATAACAAAAGGAAATCAGTTCTTGATCTTAAAACAGTCAGAAAATGTAGTTTTTGTGTGGAAACTAAGAGGAAAAAAAGAAAATGAAAACAGACATTTATGCAATCAGCACTACAGTCATTACTTTCTCTGCAGCTCCCTTTCTGTTCCAAACCGACATGCTTGCTTCCCTACCGAACTTCACACTTATCTTGAACTCAACAGAGGGTTAACGAAATCCAAAAGGTGTTACATGGTGCCTCCTACACCACTGCAAATATAACAAAAGAAAAAGAGAGAAGTCAGATGAATAGGAAGTATGCATGGATGGTTTCAGGGAGGAAGCAGCAAGCTGGTTTGGGATGAGCAGACGGCCCTACAGGTTGTCTCCAGGCTGGTACTGCGGCTCGGTGGCAGTGAAGTAGTCCTCCAAGAAGGACTGGATGTACTCGAAAGTGGGCCGCTCGTCAGGGTCTTTCTTCCAGCACAGACGCATCATCTCATGTAGCGACTCAGGACAGCCTTGAGGACATGGCATCCTGTATCCCCTCTCTACCTGCTCCAGAACCTCCCTGTTCACCATGCCTATACAAAACATGTACAGAAATGATCAACATGTGTAGACAAATGTGTCTAGCATACAGTTAGCTCCAGAATGATTGGCACCCTTGGTGAAGAGAGGGGAAAAGGTTATTAAAAAATAGTCCTTGTGGTTAATGAACTTCATCTCATCTTTAATTGAAGCACATCAAAAAAAAAAAAAATTGAAATAAAAATATATTTTAAACAAAACCAATTCATTGCAATTGCTATCACCCCTAAAAAAATCTTATGAAGAAAATGTAACTGAAGTATGTTCCTATTTATATTTTAAACCCCCCCGACACACACATACACCTGAGTGTTTAGGAGCTTTTAAGTGGACTTCCTGTTTCCCTGGGGTATAAATGAGCTGACAGTGGCCAAATTCCTCCAACCATTCATTAACACCATGAATCAAGAAAAAGTGTGTTGACCTTAATAAATCAGGCAGTAACATGCCTGAAAATGTCCACATGCAGTCTGGGCAATAGTTAATGGGTTTAAAACAGCCAGAGCTGTAATCAATCATGAACCCGCCTGGAAGAGGATACAACTGTACTGCGCCCTCACCAACAACAAAAAGGATACTCAGAGATGCATAAATGTCTCCATGGATCATGGGTAATGATTTGCAGAAGATGGCAGTGTTTTGTGGATGTTCCAGCATGACAATGTCCCCAATATGCATTGCCCCAAATGCTGTCATGCTCTAGTTCCAGCCCGACATGCCCCTGTGTACAAAGCGAAGTCCATGAAGACATGGTTTGCCAAGGTTGGGTTGGAAGAACTCAAGTGGCCTGCACAGAGGAACCCTATTGAACCCCTTTGGGATTAACTGCGACACAGACTGTGACCCAGGCCTCCTCACCCAACAATAATGCACTCGCTAATGCACTAGCGGCTGAATGGGCATGGTCTAAAATCTAGTGGAAAGCCTTCCCAGAAGAGTGGAGTCTGGTACAGCAGCAAAGGGGCACCAACTCCATATTAATGCCCAAGATTTTGGAATGGGATGTTCAAAAGCACATATGGTGTGATGGTCGGGTATCCACATATTTCTAGACATATAAATGTATGAATTTTTATTGTTTCAGAATAAATTTACTTAAAGGCAACCCCTTTCCCCATCTTTACCAAGGGTGCCAATAATTCTGGAGCTTACTGAATATTTTGAGCCTGCATATTTTGATAGATGGCCAATCATTACTCAGTTGACTTAACATATTACCTGTACTAAAGTAGCCTATTAGCACCATCTACTTTAAATCGATAACTCATACATAATTTACCCTAAGTGGATGCTTGATAAGCTGCTCTTTGCAGCACACGCACTTTAGTGTGTTTCACATGTTCTGTCTAAGAGCCTGTTCAAGACCAACTAATGAGAGCTTTGCATCAGTATAAGTGATCATTATGGTTTGTTTCACTCTGGTTTCTGACAGCCTCAAGCCTTCCTCTCTTGACTAAAGCAGCTGTCTGACATTTGACGCATACCGCTCTACATCACTGATGTGCAGTAGCTAATGCTGAGCTTAGCCTGTCACGGGTTGTCTAATGTGGAAGTCTAAATCCTGCAGCGTGCATTACTGAGTACATGAATACCCAAGGATTCAAGACATGAACGAGGAGTTCGTCAATTATGTATAAGCTCTAACGACATTGAACTGATGAGCGCAGACGTAACGCACAGACAGAGAAAGAAGAGGGATTATAGTCAGGCCTTGATCCTGCCTGCTTTTCTGCGAATTCTAAATTTGCACATACAAAAACAAATGGAATGAAACTGAAAAATTCAGTGATTCTATTCTTGGCTAATCTGGAAATCCTGGCATTTCAAATAAGAGAAGAAAGTAAAGGCTAATGGAAATTTGGTTAATAAGCTTTTCAAATTCTACAACTACAGATGTACTATTGTAAAGTACGTTTCAGTCTGGTAGTATGTTTCAGACATAGCCCATGACTGTTTTTGGCTAGGGCTCTTTTGATTATATCATTCAATAATTAAATGGCAACACACCCAAAGAGTTGGGGACACACACAACAGACAGACGCTGCCGTAATTCTCATCATAAAGCCCATCATGTCATCATCCCAGGACTCATGGGCGTCACTAGGCATATAAGCAAAACATACTCAAATCCTTAATTTTCTTATTAGATAGATATATGAAAATTCTTCAGCACCAGCTGCTCTGTGAAAGGCCAGTCTGGTGAGAAAAGGTTGCTGGCTCAATGGAATATATAGAATTTAATGATTTATTACTCGTGCATGGAGTTTTGGATTATCTGAGTTTAATTTGTTTCATACCAGCAAGCGATTAGAGGGAAAGAGAGAGGAAAGGGAGACTGACAGC
Source organism: Gogo arcuatus (assembly GCA_028570945.1). NCBI lineage: Eukaryota > Metazoa > Chordata > Actinopteri > Siluriformes > Anchariidae > Gogo > Gogo arcuatus. Next base: position 23,213,495 of record JAOTRR010000047.1, read on the forward strand.
AGGCCAAAAGGAGCAGGTCTGATGGAGGTTAGGGGTATATACACACACACACACACACACACACAAAGAAAATGTAAGGTTTCTAACTTTCAATTGCGACTCTTTTTTGTCATTTAATGAATATTTTATGAACAATTTAAAGGATCTTGCAGATTTGTCCTGACAAGTGTTACCTTGAAAATATCAGTTTTGTTACACCTAATAAAAGTTATGCTCTTTCTGACTGAACAAATCTGCTGGCTGTGTAAATGAATAACATCCTTAGGACCAGTAACTTGCATAAGAAAGGAGATATTCTTGGTCATAAAGCCTTTGCTCTGTGAGTGTTGTAAGCTAATGGATAGCATTTATATCAGTAGATCCATGCTCAATAGAAATTACAATGAGGTCTACTGTAGGGCCTTATGCTCTTTACTCTAATAGTAATGACAAAGAAACATTCTGAGGTTAATTTTTATCCATAAGGGGGAAGCATGCCCTTATCCCCCAGTGATAGCTCAGCCCCCCCAATCATAAATGTCTAGTGATGTCCCTGCCAGGACTCATTTACAATATGCTTATACTGACTTTATAGTACACACTTGTAGTAATTATTTATTATCTCACTATCCAGTGTCACCCAGAAGAGGAAGGGTTTGCCACTGTCATTTCTGGCTTGTTCGTTAGGGATCTAAATATAAACTTGCATCCAGATTTCAGTAAAGCTGCTTTGTGACAATGTCTATTGTTAAAAGTGCTATTCAAATAAAATTTAATTGGGGTTCCAGGGGTTGCAACAAACAGCGTTTTGCCTATTTTTCCGGAAACGATGAGTGAATCCCACGATGCCACAGCCATCCATAGCTGGGAGTCCAAGAGGGCAAAATTGCCCATGCCCTCTGGAAGTGAGGGATGACATACTCTCCATCCCCTGTCAATCACAGCAACAGTATGCAATTGTGCACGCCTGTGATCTCATGCATGTGGAGGAGGATGGATAGGCTTTCCTCAGAGTCTGTTATGTCGCCCTGGGATGCTGCATGCAGAGCAGCTAGAAAAAAATGTGTTTGGCTGGCTTCACATGTCTCGGAGGAAGCATGTGATAGCCGCCTCCCTCTACAGTGGGTAGCTTTCGAATGACTAAATTAAGGAGAAAAATAAATCAAAAATAAATAAATAAATAGAACTGGATGAGAGACACTTGGAGCAGAGAGGAAAGGATGAGTAACCCAGTTACTGAAGTAGCTAGAAGGGTATGGTGAAAGCAGCAGGAGGGCTTCAGGCCTGGACAGCACAGATGGCAATAAATAAGAACTGGTGCCCAGTCAGCCTCCATGATTGCCTCAGCCAGATGGCAGCCTATCATCAGTCATCACACACCCAGCAGTATCCAGCAGGTGGCGCACAGGAGCACATTCTAAAGTGCAGCTCACCATACTACTCAACTCATCATGTCCTTGATAAGGATCGACAGGCAGCCTTTGTTAAGCTGGCTGCCAGTGAAGGTGTTAATTAAAGCTAAGTCACATTACAATGGCAGCTGCACTGTAAGCCTGGGTGAAAAATCTAACCAAGCAGCTTTGTGTTGTAGAACAAAAGAACCCTGCTCTAAATATGGTCTGGATTTTGTAGAGTAAAAAGCTGTGAGAGCTGTGAGGTTGGTTTGTGTGTGCACCTCACCTGGGTATGGCACTCTGCCCTTGGTGACAAGCTCAGTCAGCAGGATACCGAAAGACCAGACATCAGATTTGATGGTGAAGCGGCCATAGAGAGCTGCCTCAGGTGCTGTCCATTTAATGGGGAACTTGGCTCCTAATTAAACAGAGAGTTAGTTGTCAGAATGTGTTTCCAACTCTGTGTCTGAAAGCAGTAAGAGAACCCCAGTCATCTCTTCTCAAAGTTTTAAAAGATTTCTTAAAATAACCCTTTTTTTCCCCCATGATTTCTGAATTCTTCCATATTCAACAAACTATGCGACTAATCGACTAATTATGCATGTGCTGACTGTTATACAACACATACTATAACATTATTTTAGAAACATATAGAGTACCCTGACAAAAAGGGAGCTACATAAAAAGATAACGTTTGCACACAAACACATGATCACCATCATAAATGCTACAATTAACATAAAACCATACAACAAAGCTAAAGAAATTAATAATATTCACAAAGTATTGTCAGTGGTTAAATAAGAGTGTTGTTTCACCTGTCCAAAGGAAGCCACATGGCTATAATGAGTGTTTACTGTGAGTCTGGAGTTCAGCAGTGAGCTGCTCCGTAATCAGACAGCACACCTGATCCTACCTTACCAAGTCTGTCTGTCTGTCTGTAATAGATTGATCACTTCTATATGTGGCTCCCTAATCCAAGGGTTCTCAAACTTTTTGCATCACTTGGTACAGATTTATTTTATGAAAATTATCGAACTTCATTTCCAGCACAATATTCCATGGTATTTTTTTTTTTTACCTAATAAAATGACCAATGAGTCTTACTACAAGGTAGATTTAACTACTAAACTGGCAGCTCAGCGTATATGAAAGGTGTGTGTGTGTGTGTGTCCGTGTCCAGAGGGCAGAGAATTTCATTTAACAAGTACGACACACTTGAGTCACAGGACGCCCCTAAGACAGCTGTTACTGTACAGGTTTAATCCAGTGCGGAGGAAGCGAGAGAGCCAGACAGCAAATCAAAGCTCTAATGAGTCCATCAGGTCTTCCAGCAGGGGGCATTTGGGGATGCAGTGATGCAAAGTGAGCTGATGCTGAGAGTACTTTTCTGCAGCTACAGACATCAATTTCTAGTTATACTGAAAGATCCCGAAAGCCTGGTTTATGCTTACAAAATATTTAAATTGCCAATTAGAATTACTACTCTCTCATAAAATAAACAAATAAATACTAATGTATCTTTAGCTGCCAGGATCTTCTCACACATCAAACCTACTGCTCATATTAAGCCCAATCTTAATCTCCTGGCCTCACCCCTATATTTCACATAGCTTTTGCACATGTTGAGTGCACAAGTATTCACCCCCCTTGAACTTTTGTACATTTTGTAAATGTTACAACCTGGAAATCAAATGTACTTAATTGGGATCATGTGTCATGAATCTACACAAAAAATAGGCCATAATACTGAAGTTCAATATATTTGCAAATCATTTTGCAAAACAAATGTACAATTTAAAATTGCATAAGTATTCACACCTGTTCCTTCAAGGGTGGTATTTATATAGAGATCATGTGACAATTTAATTTCACACATTATGTAACTAATTACCTCTAATGACTAATTTTGGGGTGCACACCAACACACCAGTATACAAGTGACTTTCATTAAACCAGTCTAAAAACGCTTTACGCACCCACATACACACCTTGTCTAGCAGTGTATTCGTTATCCTCAATCAGCCTGGCCAGGCCAAAATCAGCGATCTTGCAAACCAGGTTTTCTCCTACTAGGATGTTGGCTGCCCGCAGGTCTCTGTGGATGTAATTCATCCTCTCGATGAAGGCCATGCCATCGGCGATCTGCAGGAGATCACACAGAATCAAGATTCCTTCAAGGAAATGGTGGTAGCATTAAGGAAGACATATTAGCAATTATAGTCAAGAACATTAGTAGTTTAATTAAATAACCTCTGTTAGGACAATTACCAAATTCAAAAGTAGTTCAGCTAATTAGGAAACAACCTTAAATAGCTCTGCTACTGGCCATGTCAGAACGAGGGTGAGCAATAAAAGAACACAGGAAATGTTAGTCAAATTCCCAGTGCATCACCGACAGGGCACTCATTTAAGGAGCTGTCCAAATGATTCATGTTTATCCAGCAAAAGCTCCTCTCTGTGGCAGAGACAAGACAGAATGCTGGAAGGCTCAATTAAGACAGTGTGGTGGTGACAGCAGCTTGAAGACAAGAGAGAAATAGACAGAGAGGAAAAAAGATGGAGGGGAATATGCTGGTTTAAGAGCAAAGAGCAAATCTGTGCTGGCACATTAAAGCGAAGTGGTCTCTCAGGAGAGGAGGTTAAGTGCTCCAAGCGTTAAGTGGAAATGAGCATGAGAGCTCCTGGGAATGGGTGAGACCTGCAGATGGCGAAACGCCACAGCGCGTTAAACAGTTGTGACAAGCAGACAGAGAAAGAAACTTCTGCCAGACATTCCTCAGAGCTGAACGAGACAGCTGACTATTGACACGTGTAGCAGTAAACAGCTGGCTCTAGATAAGACATGACGGGCCTACAAAATGGGAAAGGCATCGTGCGAAGGTACTAAAGGCAGCGAACAGGGAACGAAGGAACAGTGGGAGTGATGCGACACTCTTACCTGTGCTGCCATGTCCACTAGCTGGGGAAGCTTGAGATATTTGCCTTCGCCTTCCTTTAGGAAATCCAGCAAACTCCCTGGGGGGGGGGAAGACACAACTATTACATCACACTGATTTTTTTTTTTTTAAAACAAACATTCTTAGGTTACTTAAATGTAATCAAGCCAAACTCTCAAATGTTCTAACTTCCATTTATATCTGCGAAACAAGGCCATGTTTAAACAGATGTCTGAATGCTCTCACATGGATTTGGAATGCCTAACCCTATGCTAACCTTCACACTAGCAAGAGACAACATGACCATTCATTTTCTATGTACATGCGCAATACAGAGCCGCGATTTCTGCGTCATTAGCAAGCAGCAAAGCAACAGTGTGACATTTGAAATTTTAAATTCTATGCTCAAATCATTTCTCAGACCAACCCTATGGCATGTGTGGGGTGTTTTGACCTTTCATTAAATGTGTATAGACACATCGGGAAGAAAAATAAAGCTTGTAAGAAAGTAGCAAAGATCGTCTTTGGCATTGGTGAGTGTATATAGTTAGCTTGCTTTTCTAATCTATTAACGAAGCTAGTACTAAACCTAGCATGTAACATTTAAACCAAAACTGATGTGTATAAATCATATAAGTGGACTACGAGTCATACATTTTGGTTACTACTGTTTCTAATCAGAACAGGACAGTACACGGTTGCAAGCTCTCTCTCAACCCTCACAGCCAACCCATATAAAGCAACAAACAACTCACTTGTCCTATGCTAGTGTAAACATGGGGTTAAGGACACAATTTTAGATATCTATTCACTCACCCACACACAGTGCAAATCTTTATTATGCGGTGCACAGACTACCTTTTAATGATCCCTTCCAAAGTCTAGACAGCTACACCTGTGCATTAAAATTCTCACACTGTATTAATACTAATTATAGAGCACATCCTGTGTGTATTACCTTTGCCCATGTACTCCGTCACAATGTAAATCGGTTCCTCAGACACAACAGCATACAGAGGTACTAGCTTGTCATGCCTGAGCTTCTTCATAATCTGTGCCTCCTGAAGGAAGGCCTCGGGGGACATGGTGCCAGGCTTCAGCGTCTTAATTGCCACCTTAGTAGTACCATTCCAAGTGCCTAAACCAGGGAATAGAGAGAGGAAGAACAAGAGATACAGTTATATAAATTATATGCAAAGCTATGAGGCGTGCAAACATAACTACCATTCAAAACCATGTGGAGTCAAGCTGTTATAAAAAATTGGGTAAATTAAATACCATTATGTTACCATAAGAAAAGAACTAGCATTATCGGTACAGGTACACTGCAGATACTGCTTTGAGGTTACTGCCATTTTTACATACTAAAAGAAATAAGTATAGTGAAATGATACAGAGGCTCAGAAAGGAAAAAAATATGTTTTATTGCTTTGTAACACAGCACTGTTGAAATCTGGGGAGAAGGTGTTGATTAATTTTCTAAATCAGAAGTTCTGACAGCATTTCCAGCCATAATTCTAATGATAGGTTTATAGTAATGAGCTGATACAGTATTATAACAATTCATTCACAGAGACCTGTTTGGTAAATGATGCACAATAATCTAAAGAAGAAGAAGAAGAAGAACCAAGGCCGAAGCCTTTATTTTTGTCACATGTA
>JAOTRR010000047.1:23377986-23390703 GCA_028570945.1 Gogo arcuatus
AGTGAACACACACACACACACACACACACACACACACACACAAGTGAGCAGTGAGTACACACGAGCACACATGAACACTCTCTTTCAGACCAAGTGGGCAATTTAGAGTTGCCAATCCACTTATTGGCATGTTTTGGGAGGTGGGAGGAAACCAGAAAAACCCTGATGAAACAAGAGAAATTCCAAAAAGATAGTGACCTGAATTCTTGATCTGTGAATGTTTCAGTTTTGTTGAAGGTGAACAAATTTGTATCTTCAGTGTTTGAAACAGACAACATGGTGGTGCAGTGGTATTGCCACCTGACAGCTCTAGGAGCCTGGGTTTGATCCTGCACTTGGGTTGCTGTCTGTGTGGAGCTTCTCGCTGTGTTCCTATGTTTCCTCTGAGCTCTCTGGATTCCACCCACTGTCCAAAAAACCTGCAGGTAGGAATGAGTTTGCCCACTGATGGGCCATACACCATCTTGAGTTTAGGAATAAATGTTAGCCTTTGCAAATGAGTGCAAATGAATGTACAGAAAGTACTGCTATACATACTATGTTATTGACATTTCAATACCTGTAGGTTACATTGTATCCATTGTTCTCTAAGTGAGATCTCTCCACCCAGCTACATGTTCCATATGTACAGGGAATGTCCTCACCTGACAGACGATGTGGATAATTATTTAAGACACACCAGTAGTACTGGCACGCACGGTTAGCCTGTATAATGCATAGGTGTGCCTTATCCTCTGGTCACTCTGGTTTTCCCTGATCAACACTGGTTCTGAATCATGGTGGAGAGATAATCTCTTCACTCAGAGAACAATGGTTACAATGTAACCTACAGTTCTCCATCATATCAAGACTATCTCTCCACCCAGCTACATATTCCATATGAATTAGGACTCTGTAAGACACCTTGTGAAGAAGTGGAGTAGTCACAAGATCCTGAAACCATGGCCAGTGCTCTACCCCATACACAACCCAATGCACCCAAACCTGTGTTTCAAAGAAACTATATGCAAATGTACAATATTTTCAAACCCCTGAGCCAGTAGGACAGCAAGACACTGTGTGCTGCTGCTGTGTGCTCAGGCACAAGGTGCTACCTAGAGCTTCACTGGCCCTGCAAGACATCAAGGCCAGTGACCATAGGGGTGAAAGCGTGTGCTCAAGCTAGCCCACCAAGCACAAGGCTAATGTGCAGGCACAGACAGCACCCCAACACAGGCCACTGACAGCTGGGCCACCAGACCTTTTGGGGGACTATAGACAATATCTATGGCTGAGTAGTATGCAGAACCAACTCCCTAAAGGGAGTGGGCGCAGCCATATTCAGTCAGTAAAACCAGGTGTATGTGGATGGAGTGGACCAGATAACCGCTGTGCAGATCTCTGGCAGAGATTTCCCTTTCAACAGCGCTCAGGAAGTTGGAATTCCATGGGTGCAGTGTACCCATATGCCAGGTGGCACAGGTACTCTCACCCCCTTCTATGCCTGCTGGATCACTTCTATGATCCAGTGGGACAGTCTAGCCTTTAACAGTGGTCTACCCTGACACTCCTCTTTAAAGCACACAAAGAGTTGGTCAGTTACTCTGTGGGCCTGTGTGGCCCTGATGTAGATATCTAACAGTGTAAAGTAGGGACCATCTCTGCCTCTGTTCTCAACTCTGTTTGCAGGAACAGAAGCAATAACCATGTTCGTCTGTCAGGGAGCATATCAGCCAATTGTCCAAATAATTTAGGACTCTGAGAATGTCCCGCCGTAGAGGCCCAAGGACTGCATCCATGCACCCCGTGAAGGTGCAAGGGGTCAATGAGATCCCAAAGGGAAGAACACAGAATTCAAAGATCTTGTCCTCTCAGGTGAACCTTAAGAACTGCCTGTGACCTTCCCACATGGGAATCTGATAGTAGGCATCCCTGAGGTCTATGGTGGCAAACCAATCACCTGCTTCACCCCGGGAATTGTCAACATCTTGAACTTCAGGGGCCAGAGAAACCAGTTGAGGCCCATGAGGTATAGGATTATCCTGAGACTCCCATCCTTTTTGGGGATGAGGAAACAGTGGGAATTGAACCCCCAATTCTACCTTCTTGATGACTCCTTTTGCTAGGAGAGTCGAAACCTCCGCCTTTGCCACAGGTCCATCACTGATGTGATTGTCACTGATCCTGGAGCCAGTAACTGTGGGTCATGGTTGAGACCACCCAGGTGTCCAAACTCAGAGCTGCCCAGACACTGCGGCAGGATGAGGTGTTGCAGTGGCTGATTGGGTTTTTGCTGATGTCAGGGGGGTGGTGGTGGCTTCTGGGAACCTCAGCTCCAAGCCCCACCACCACCCTGACCTCCATGTCTTCATCTGCCCCACTTAGAGGCCTCCAAATATGACCTCAAGTCCTCAATTGCCAGGGGCATTCATCCTGAGCAGGCCCCCTTGATAGTCTACACCCACCCCAGTGGTGGCCAAAGGTAGTGGATACTTCCTGAGCACAATGGCAGGCCTCCTGAGCTTGTTGAAGCAGGGCACTGGCACCTTGTCCAAGCAAGGCTGATGACTTTACAGACAGCTTCATCAGATAGGCTCGGTCCTCCTGCTGCAGCCTGGACTGAGGAAACTACAAATGGCACCTCACCAATGACAGTGCAGCCATAGCCTTGCCAGCTGCTTCTGTTTGTTCTTTTATCAGCTTAGGGAGCATGTAAGAAATTTGCCTGAGCTCTTTGATAAGTTGAGGGCTGTAGTACTCCCCTAAATCCTGTGTAAGCTGCTGCTGACATAGCAAGCCCCTGTGTTAGCTAGCGGCAACTGGACTGCCATGGCTCTGTGCATCTTAGCCAGCAAGGCATCCATCATCTTACATTTCCTAAAGTTACAAAAAAGGGGGCTGGCCTAGCCTCCCGGACTCATCAAAGAGGGAGGGGGCAGAGTCAGGGATCAATTGAGGGATCAATCCCAAGGTTTCCAAAGCTTTCCACCAAAGCCCTAATGAGGTGGCTTAAATATGACCGCGAACCATTTCCCTCCTCTGGATCTGCCTGAGGCTGACCAGAGGGGAGGGTCTCCTTATCTGTATCTGGAAGGGTCTCCTTATCTGTATCATGATTCAACGTCAACATGTTCTTCCTCCTCCACCTCTACATCTCCAACCAGCAGGTATAGCCTGGCTGCCATCCCTGCCCTGCTCAACCTCTTCTCAGTTGATGGAGGGGTGAGGGCTAGGCCTGACCTAAATTCTGAGCCCAGCCCTCTTGGGAGGTTTAGCCTGCTGAGCTACTGGAGTGGAAATGGCTGGCCTTTTCCTTTAAACAAAAGGCACCTTGCCTCCCTAGGTGAGCTGTCATAATAAAGCAATTCATGCAGGAGGCAGAGTCCTCCCAGCCCACTTGGGTGTTGCTATGTTCCAGGCAGGATACTCAGTGATCGTGCCCATCCTCTACAGGCATACGCATGTCACAGCCTGCACAGGAGTGACCACCTGCCAATTCCATCTCCCCTCCTTAATTCAAACCACAGTGGAAATGCGAAAAGAAACATGCTTTGTTTACCCTGAAAGCAGAGATCAGAGCTTCTATCATGTCTGGCAGGCTCAGCTCACCCTACTGCTTCACACTGAACAACACCGACTTCCACAACAGAGCTACACCTAGGCGCATCTGTGGGTTTCACCAAGCAATACACATCCAGTGTGCTTGATGATGGCCAGCCTTAAGAACCCTTATATTATCTATTTTTACCCATGTATTAGACAACTCCCAAAAAAAAAAAAAAACCATACACCAGTGCTTTATATAGTCTACCCATGCGTGCTAGTACTACTGGTGTGTCTTAAATAATTATCCACATCATCTGTCAGGTAGGAACATTCCCTGTACATATGGAATATATAGCTGGGTGGAGAGATAGTCTCGATTCAGTGGATTATCTGAATTTTCTATCTTTTAGCAGATACAACCATATAATTCAAGCTTTCAGTTTATCACCACAAAACGTGCTGCTGTTTCCAAAGAGACTTACCAAATGTCCTGGCCAGCTTTGCCCTTGACAGCTTCAATAAAGAATCCAAATATATTTGTCTAAATTGTTGGTGATAAAAACATTATATACAGTATATCAAATTGTAGCCCTATGTATGAAGTAGTCTTTAACCAGACATAATTTTAAAAAATGTCAATATTAATTTTTTTAAATTATCTTGTCATTAAAATTCTAAACAACTAAACACATTTACTTTTCCTGTAAAGACCAGACAATATCTAAAATATATTTTTAACAATAGGCTAATCCTGAGCAAAAACACATGCCTTATTTGCTATCAAAGAACTTTTGCAATCAGCATGAAACCAAGTGGAGACAATCTTTATTATACTAACCATATATTCTTTTGCATTACTAAGCCATATAATGTCATGAAATTTAATTTATTCCCAGATCTCAGAGAGTCTACTCTTACTATTTCTAAAAGCATATCTCCATTGAAAACAATTTTTAAACATACAGTACATGCAAAAACACCCTTATATCAAGAGGCTTTTTACTGATGGTAAGATCAAAGCCATTTTAGCTTTTAAATATCAAATAACTGATGTCCTGATTTAAAAAAAAATGTGGCAAGGAAGTGAAAAAAATGCTCAAAATAGGCTTAGTTTAAGAGTTAAGGTGCAAAGAAAACTATAGTTTCTGCTGTGTGATGACTGTCACTGTCAAAACTTTCACTATGCTGGTGTTTTTATGCCAATGTCACAAAGACTGTAGAGAATCTTCTGGAAGTGATTACCCATGTTCAACTTTACAGTTAACTTCACTTAGCAAGCTCAAGATGTACAATTATGTAATGAATATTCAATATGTAGTCGCAGAAGTGCAAATATGCCATTTGTTTACTATGCCAATGTTTCATAATATGAGCCAAAATCAGAAAAAGTTGGGACGGTATGTTGAAATTGAAATTAAAACAATGATTTGTAAATAATCTTTGACCTGTATTGAAAAAAACAGTACAATAGCACATTATTTGATGTTTTAACTCATGAATTGTATTGGTTTTTCAAAAAAAACACATTTAAAAAAATTGGGACAGTAAAGCTTTTATTACTTTATAATTTTGCTATTCCTTCTCACAACACTTAAAAGATGTTTAGGGACTTTCGTGGGTTGAGGCTTCTCACAAGGACCTTGTCACCTGAAAGAAAAGGATGAGTAGGTGGTTCTGTGGGCAGAGGAAGAGAACAAGACACATTACCAGTGACTATTTAGCTTTTCAGTGAGGGCCTGGATGTTGTCACTGAGGATTGTGTCCATGTCACCTGAAAGAGAAGGTCCAGGGTTACCTTTTACCCAAGCAGTGGGAAATGGTCATCCCATCAGTATCTCAAATGGGGACAATTTGGTTGTGTTACTTGATGTAATTCTTATCTCATACAAAATAGTGGGTAGCAAATCTACCCAATTTTTTACCTATTTCCATGCATGCCTTAGTCTTTCCTTTAAAGTCCTATTTATTCTCTCTACCACCCCAGAAGACTGTGGGTATGTGAAACTTCCAAACAATGTTTAGATATTGGCAAAGCTTTTGAGTTACCTTTGAGGTGAAGGTGTATTCCCTGATCACTATCAATGGTAGTAGGAATGCCAAATCTGGGGATAAGTTATTTTGCCAGTATTTTAACCACTGTGTTAGCATTTTCTTTAGAGCAATGAAAAGCTTTGACCCATTTTGAAAATCTGTCTACAATTACCAACATGTATTTCAGATTTTTTATGGGTGGCATGTGTATGAAGTTGATTTGTAGACACTGAAATGGCGCTCCAGGCAGTGGTAGTGTGTCATGGTTGACCTTGCTCCCTGTATTATTCACCCTAATCCCACAAATTAAGCATGCATCCAACAGTAGTTTAATGGTTTTACACACATCAGTGATACAGAACTGCTTTTCAATTGCCTTAATTACCCCCTCTTTTTGTGACATGTGAAAGACTATGAAAATGGTGCACAAGGAAAGGCAGAGTACTATTACAAAGAACTATGTGACCTTGAGTGTTATGTATGAGGCTGTCAGTACCAGTAATACAGTTGTTTCTCTGCTAAAAGGTCAGATCTGGTGGGGTTGCTTGTGACTGAAGAAAAGACAGATCAATATCATTAATGATCAGAACATTGCTAAATAATGAGTATACATTTTGATTAGAAATGTGAGGCAATGGTGTACCATGTCTTGCTGCTCATTGTCAGATATGCGGGCGACAGACAGATGTAAAAGCTGAAAGAGAGTTTATTCAGTCAAACTGGCAGACAAATCCAAATCATAAGGCAGAAAGCACAATCACAAAATAGGCAATGGTCAGGCGAGGCACAAACAGGATATCAGAGGCAATATCAAAAGGACAAAGTCCAAAACAAATTCAGACCAGGAAAGCAGAGCAATGATCAAAAGGTTTGGTAAAGTCAGACACACAGTACTGAGTGTTTACTTTGCAAAGTTCTGATGTTGTAAGTGCGTTTATATAGTGTGCTGTGGTGATTGAGTCCAGGTGTGTGCAATTAGTAATCAGGAGACTGTGAGCAGTGAAGTGCAGGATGGTTGTTGTAGTCCATGGTGGCCATATTTGAAGACCACTGTGAATTCTGGGAAGTTGAGCCTTGAGTGCAAGCAGGTGCAGATGTGGCACGCATTTAGCAACTTTGTCTGCAAAGGCATTACCTTTAGCATTTTCTGAAGTTCCTGTGATATGACCTTTAACCTTAACAATGGCTAATTGGCTAGGTAAAGTGCAAGCCTGAATGAAGTTGGAGACTAATGTAGCATTAGAAATAGGCTTACCATCAGCAGAACAGAAGCCACTGGAGTGCCAAATTTTCCCAAAATCATGGGAAACACCAACAGTGTAATGTGAGTCATTATAGATTGTCACTGTTCGACCATGGAAGAATTGGCATGTTCTGGTTAAGGCTACAAGCTCAGTAGACTGAGCTGACTTAAAAGGCAGAGAGTGAGCATCCCAAACAGTGTTGGGTAGAGAGCAAACAGAGTAGCCACAATGGAACGTACTGTCATCAGGTTTTGAGCAAAACCTGTCTACTTATACATGCACCCCATCTTCAAAAGGAACAGAAGACAGGTCAGTCTGGATACTAGAGTTAGAAAGGATTTCAGCCATACAGTTGTATTCACATAAAGCATCATAAACACTGAATGTGAGCTGGGAATTGAGAAGGTGATGCAATAACACTACTGGGGTGTTATGTAAATGTACAGACTTAATAGTCAAATTCTGAGTAGCACACAAGATGGCCTCGTAACCTGAGCATCTTTGAATGGTCATGTGTTGTGTTTGAATGTTGCTAAGGATGGCAAGGACCTACTGTTTGTAAAATGGGCGGGTGACAGAGGACAATACATTCAGCATCATTGACCATAAGAGCAGAGGCAGCAACCGCTTTGAGGCATGCCAGCATACCTTGAACTACAAGGTCCAGTGTTTTGGACAAATAGGCTATTGGACAATAACCACTGCCATGCTCCTGGGCCAAGACCCCTGTGGCAGTGCTGCCATCTTCAGAGACATACAGGTGGAAAGAGCATGCGTAGTTTGGCAGGATCAAGGCTGGAGAAGAACACAGAGCATTTTTTAGATGGGAAAAAGAGTTCATTATTTCCATAGTCCATTGAACGCACTCTGGGTGGTCTTTGCCACACATCACTTTGCTAGACATCTCCCTTCCACTGATAAAACAAAGCCAAGATAAGCGACAGGGGCAAGTACCAGTGTAATTTGGACAGAGAGGCTTTAAAACCACATTTGGCAAGATGTTGGAGGAGAAGGAGAGACCCCTCTTTGCACAGTTCTTGGTTCTCAGCAGAGAGAAGGTCATTGGCATATTGCAGGAGAGCACAGCCAGGGCTGCCCTATGGGCGTCTGTTATATCAGCTGTAAACACTGCGGGGAGTCAATGTAACCCTGGGGCATGCGGGTCCAGGTAAACTGGTTACCCCTAAATGTAAAAGCGAAAAGACGTTGCTTGTCCTCATGCACAGGGACGCTGAAAAAAGCAGAGCACAGGTCAACAACAGTGAAATAAGTGTGATGTGCTGGTATAGATGTCAAAATAGATGGAACATCAGAAACAATGGGTGCCATAGGAATGAAGATGTCATTTATATGCCTAAGATCTTGTGTAAATCTCCATCCCATCCTTCCATCCATTTTAACTGGGTTCACTGGTATATTGTAAGGTGAGGAGGTAGGAATGATAACACCTTGTTCCAATAGTGAGAGAATCACACCCTCATTTCCCTTTTCTTTCTCAGGTGACAGTGGATATTGCTTACAATAAACAGGGTGGTGTGGTTTGAGATTGGTCCTGTAAGGCTCACACTGCACAAAGCCCACTTGATCCTTATAAGCAGCCCATAACACACTAGGGACCACCTGTAACTGAGGTGGTATATTTACTTCCACTTCATTGGGCTGGCTGTCAGTTACAACAACATCTTAGAACAGTGCCAAGTTCTTCTTTAAGCATTTGTCCCTGCTTAAAAGTGATTGACAGATTTAATTTAATCATTAGATCCCTTACCTCAGGAAGTGAACAGCCTTCCTGTCTTCCCTCACCCCTTGTGCCTCTGTGTCAATGCTGCCATTAACTCCCTCTCTCTCTCCACAGGTGGAACCATCCATCATCACCAGGACTGGGACAAAGCCCAGGCAGGTCTGCAGGCACAGTGGGATAGCCAGACATTTCCAGGATCAATGTCCTCTTAAGGAGACAGGGATTCCGATCCACGTTCCTGACATGCCCCGTGACTCCCCCAATCGAGCAGGAGCATACCAAGTGGCAAGAGTATTCAAGGGAGTACACATCAGGCCTTGGTGGATTCAGGGTGTAATCAGACCACAGTTCATCAAAGTCTGATTCAGTGCGGGGCATTAGGAAATGCACAATTGGTGAAGGCGAGGTGTGTACACTGGGATGTTCATAAGTGTCCACTGGTGCCTGTCACTCTTCAATTTAGGGGAGAAAAACATAGAGTAGAGGTGGCGGTTAGTCCTCACCTCACCCATCCACTAATTTGGGAATCAGTTGGCCGGAGTTTCAAGCATTAGTAAAGCATTTGTTTGTGGATGGGTCCTGCTGCAGTGAAACTTAAGGGGATTCCAATGCCATGTTATCTGGTGGCCCCAGGTCCATCTGTGTCAGTGCCGCATCAGGGGGACATGGAGGGTGGGGAGGTCTCTGCCCCTTCACTCTCTGCAGGGATTTCCCTTCAGGATTTCCCATTGGAGCAGTCACAAGACGAAACTCTGAGGCACACTTTTGACCAAGTGAGGCGAGGTTAATGGTTAAAACCTCCAGCCTACCCATATTTTTCAGTTATTAAAGATAGGTTATATCGAGTAACACAGGACACTCAAACAGGAGAGGAAACAACCCAGTTGTTGGTCCCGAAGAGCCCTAGGGAACTTTATCCCATGCGACTCATCATAATCCTATGGCAGGGCATTTAGGTCAGGATAAAACACTGAACCGACTCATGGCCCATTTCTATTGGCTGGGCATTCATGGTGATGTTCACAGGCGGTGTACGACATGTGAATGTCAGCTGGTGAATCCGCCAGCCACCCCAAAAGTGCCATTGCACCCTTTACCATTGATCGAGATCCCCTTCAAAAGAATTGGTATGGATCTCGTCGGGCCATTAGATCAAACTGCATGAGGGTATCGCTTTGTGTTAGTCTTAGTGGATTATTGAATATGACACCCAGAAGCAGTGCCTCTATGCAACATTTCTGCATGCAGTGATGCAGAAGCACTCTTCCGTGTTATCTCCCAGGTCAGGATCAAGAAAGAGAGCCTGACTGACCAAGGCACAACTTTTATATCATGCACCCTTCACGAACTATACAAATTATTGGGAATTAACTTGATTTGTGCCAGTGTTTACCATCCACCAATGGAAGGCATAGTGAAACTGTGTAATCAAACAGTTAAAAACAGGATTCATAAGTTTGTGCATGACAATGCTAAAAATTGGGACAGGTGGCTGGAGCCCCTCTTATTTGCAGTATGAGAGGTCCTGCAAGCCTCCATGGGGTTCTCCCCATTTGAATTACTGTATGGTCGCAAGCCTTGTGGCATCTTGGATGTCATTAAAGAAAATTTCAAGGAGGGACCTTCTGTGAGTAAGAATGAAATTCAATATGTTCTTGACCTGAGAGCAGAACTCCACACACTGAGTCACTTAACCCAGGAGAATTTGCTACAGGCACAAGAACGACAATCCCAGCTGTACAATAGGGGGTCTCAGCTACAGGAGTTTGCATGGGAGACAAAATACTCATTTTACTAACCACATCAAGTTCTAAATTACTCGCAGTGATAAGGACCCTTTGATGTCGCACAGCGAGTCAGAAAAGTCAACTATGAGGTTAGGCGAATGGATAGAGGCAGGATGCTTCAAGTATACCACCTCAATCTCCTAAAACCATAGAGAGGAGAGGTTCCTGGGGCATTGGTGACAGTAGTCCCCAAGAGAGAGGAGCTGGGACCAGATGTAAGTCTAAAATGTGTGGCCCAGTTCTACCCAGGCCCCTGTGGAGACCACCTCTTGCCGTCCCAGAGAGCACAGGTTGCCAGGTTTCAGGGGGAATTTTTCTGATGTGTTCTCGCCTCTACCTGATTGCACTAATCTCATAGAGCACTACATCGAGATGCCTCCAGGTGTGGTTGTGTGCAGCTGCTCATACAGCTTACCTGAGCACAAAAAAAATGTAGTTTGAGATGAACTCAGGGCTATGCTCAACATAGGGGTAATTGAGGAGTCCCACAGCAACTGGAGCAGCCCGGTGGTTTTGGTCTCCAAAACCGACAGGTCGTTCTGGTTCTGTGTGGACTTTAGAAAAGTCAATGCGGTGTCTAAATTCGATGCATATTCAATGCCTCGCATTGATGAACTGCTTGATTGGTTAGGTGTGACTTGCTTTTATTTGACATTGGATTTGACTAAGGGATATTGGCAGATTCGTTTGACTCCAATATCCTGAGAGAAAATGGCCTTTTCCATTCCATTTGGGTTACGCTAGTTTGGCAATGGTGGTAATCTAATAACATAGAATAAAAACAAAATAAATACAGGTAAAGGTCAGGAGTGGGGCAATCTAGATTGGTCCTATAACATTCCATGTTGAGGCTGGGATCCAGAATATCTGGTGCTGGGTCCTGAAACTGTTCCATATAACTGTACCTCTCTCAGTCCACCAGGTACCAAGACCAAATGAGAAGCATATATAAGGTGTAATCAGGAGATCCACCCACATGCAGTTGAGTGTCTTGAAAAGGACTGCATCAACAAGTCAAGCAGAAAACACCAGCATACAAAATGAATAATGGAATACAAGATTGAGATGGTAGGTAACCCAGAATGCACTGGATGAGGTGATGAAGAATTTCTTAAAGGATTTTGTGTATATTCAACCCAAAGTAGAAAACAAGCTCATACACACTAGTGATTGTGGTGGTGCATGCACAGAAATCTCATAATTGTTTGGTTATAGTTCTGTCAATCTGCGAATTCTCTAGTGAATGGTAGTTGAATGTTAACCTGATGATTTTTCTGAATTTGTCCATAAAGGCTTTCCATGCTGGCATCATAAACCCAGACACTTGTTTGCAAAATTGCCAATCAATAATTGTGAAGGCAGCTCTGCCTTAGAGGCAAAATGAAATTGATTGGTCAGCACCACCTAGACATTAACTCCATAAACATCTCTCATTTCCAACATGGTCCTCCTCACTTCAAACTTTATATGCAGTGTATACTGAAGTATATGCTTAGATATATTTTGGTTTATTGACAATTGGGATTCGCAGTCCTTTAGAACAATAAAAGCTTGTGGAATGGGATATTCTGTACTGGACTTGAATAGACTGGATATCTTGAATAACTGACAGTCTTCAGCTTGCTTCTTTATATATGGAAGTGATCAGAAAGAAAGATATTAGTCTAACATTTGATAGTTTTACCAATACTAAATAAGTTAAACTAAATAGGAAACAGAGGCTGAAACCAAACTCATCCTCAATAAAGTGTGTTCTTGTATTGAGTTTTTGCTTGAACCTGTCTACTGATAACAAATAAAATATGAGTAAACTATATCATATAATTGATTTCTGTCTGCACTATCCTGAAGCACTACCAAGAACAACAGTGAAATCTATTCATCTGTAAGTTCATCTGTCTATCAAACATATTGGATTTTATGTACTGGGTATTTTATTAAAGTCAGCAGGGTTGAACAGGGTGCCGTCTTAATTGACTTGGTCACTTGAGTTATTAAGCCCCACTCTCTCTCTCTATCAGGTTGGGTGTGTGGGTGTGATGCCTCCCTGGCCCTCTCATCTTCTCAATTTTTCTAAAGAGGGAGGACATTGGGTTATGAGCAATGTTTGTGTATGTTTGGTGGGGGGTTGTATTTATGTGTGTGTTTATATGGGCATGTTTCTCTGAGAGTTTTACATTTGTGGGGACATTTGGCTGGTCCCAATGAGGAAATGAACTTCTTTTTTTTTTTTTTTTTTAAGAGCCAGTGTGTTCTTTTGGTTACTGAAGTTAAGGTTAGGATTAGATTTAGGTGTAGCATTGCATTTATTATCTGATAAGATGTTATTCCTAATAATATATGTGTGTGTGTGTGTGTGTGTGTGTGTGTGTGTGTGTGTGTGTGTGTG
>JAOTRR010000047.1:23390803-23403491 GCA_028570945.1 Gogo arcuatus
TGTGTGTGTGTGTGTGTGTGTGTGTGTGTGTGTGTGAGAGAGAGAGAGAGAGAGTCCATACTACTACTCTATCATGAGTTCCCAAACGTAGTTTATGTAAGGAATTTAGGAATTTACAGGTGCAAGACAACTGGGAGAATTCTTTTACAATAAATGAACTTAGACAAATGTTATTCTGAGGTTTGGACCTAATGGATTAACATTTAAACGTTTTTCACCTAACTGTATTAAGGATCCAGGATGTAATCGTTAGGTTGGCTTAATTCAACCTGTGGCATTAGAAAGAACAATTGGCACAAATAAACCAGAGTGTCTCAAGCTGCCTAAGGCAATTTCCTTAACATATTAGGCCAAAATGTTCCAAATTCTGTAATCTCCTTTCCTCTCTGTCTGCTTAGAGAACAAACACTTTCCAACAGTAGTAAGTTTTCTAAATAGCTTTAAAGATTATACATCAATGGTTTTTGAGGAGAGTCACCGACAAGCATGTGTACCTTTTGTCTTATGAATCATTTTAGAAAGAGCTGCCATCTGGGTCTTGTCAACTTTCTACAAATCCTATGACCACATTTGCATGCATTGTGTTATGAATGCCACAGGCATGGTGAACAGATGGGGAAGGCAAACTGAGCAGGCTAAAATGTTTTTACAAAAGAGTTAGGTTAGCAAGTATTCTTAATATCATCAGCAACATCGGCACACAGCAGAAAAGTTATGATAATTTGGGGGCCTTTTTCATGCAGTGATACAACTGTGGATTTAGAGAGTCCTTAGGCAATGCCATGGAAAAATGACAGGGCACAAGTTCTCTGTGAATGACAATATGGATAAAGTATAACCCTTGTGGAATTGTGGAAGAGTAATGACTCATAATCGCACTATCCAGTGGATGGTCTGGTTTCTTCCTCATGTCGTCTCAGGGAGATTTTCACTGCTGCTGTCACCTCTGGCTTGCTCATTAGGGATCTAAATCTCTATCTACATCTGGATTTCTGTAAAGTTTCTTTAAATGACATCTTCAAATGTCTGTTGCTAAAAATAAATAAAACTGACTTGACTTAACACTACTTTTATTTGACTTCACCACAGCATGAGAAATTATGTCCTCAAGAAAATTGATGCTGACTCTGCTGCTTATCTTACAATACTAGAATACAGCAACAGCACGGCTAATCAATAAAAAATAGTTTAATTAAATGGACAAATTACTGGATGCCAATCCATTGTAGGGCATGATAGACACACATTCTCAGACTCATTCACATCTAGGGGCAATTTTTTATAGTGGACTGGCATATTTTTTGGGAGGAAACCCACATGGACACAGGAAACACATGCAAAACTCTGAACAGACAGTACCTAAAGCTCAGAATCAAACCAGTGACCCTTGGAGATGGGAGGGGGCAATGCTACCTGCTGTGCTGCCAAGCCACCTTCTACTTTATAATATTATGAGTTAAACTACCTGTCAAACAGATTTTTTTTAAACCAAACCTGGTTTTCAAGAACATCTGGTTATTTCTATTTTGACAGTAAATACTTTAGCAGTGTGGCAACGAAACATGACAGAGTTATGAGATGAAATGGCTGTTACCATTAATGATTTGGGTGCAATAACATAACAGGCCACCAAATTAAGATGAGATTTTGCATTCCTGTTCACGGAGTACCATTGCCTTGTACGTTGTGGTGTTTCCCTCCTCTAACTCACCCAAATCAACCTAGTTTAGGTTTGTTGATTAGATGATCCGGTGAGACAGAGGAGGGAAAACATCAAAATGCGCACTACTACAGGACCAAAATGGAGGAACACTAATGTAAGATAGGTTATCTGTTGATACAAAACAAATGTGTAATGGAAAAAATATGCAAGCAACATCTATATCTAACACATTAATGAATCATCATGGAATAATAATAATAATAATGATAATAATAATAATAATAATAACTGTCATTAGTTTGAGCTTCATTGGTTTACATCTGGTCAGGCAGATTAGAAGGCTTCTCCTCATGCATGACCAAATGCAATGCACCACAGTTAAATTAATAACTAAATAAATGACGTTTAAATGATTGTTTTCTGCATATATTTAGTCAAATTTTCACCTCCAACAACAACAAACAATAAGAAATAATATTGGTGTGTTACAGCTTAGTGCTAACAAAACCTTCACAGACATTTTGATAATTTTGAACACACAGGCTGCTTTACTTTGAGGAATGTTTATTCTGTTTAGGCACCTATCCTCTCACTTTATTTTGATATTTTATAGAACATAAAGCAAATTGAGGGTGTGCTGCCAGAGAACATGTTTTTTTCAATAGCTTATGTGCTTATATGTTATAAAAAAATATGGATCTAATTGGCAGACTACTGGCTTAAGTTGGGAGGAGATGCTGCAATTAATACAAGGTGTCGAGCTGATCTTGGAAACACAACACCCAAGTCCCCAAGTGAATTAGGAGAAAGTCGCAGACGGTAAGGTTTATTCAGCTTCATGAAAGCAGGTGTAATATAATTACTGGCAGAATGCCTGGCATTTAGAGTGGGGTGCTGTTCCCTTCACTTTGATTTAGGCTGAGCTCTAGTGGCAGTGTCAGGAAACATCAGCTCATTTGTCAAAACATATAATAATTAGTCTAACTTCATCTTGATGCTCATTGTTTTTGTATAAGCAGTTATAATACCCAGTTGCTCTTCTTGAATCTTATTCATGAAAATGATTTATATTATGCATCTCTAAATAGACAGACTTTATAAAGCACTAGCTGAAGCTTTTAAAAAATATGTACTCCACAGGGTAAGGTAATATGCATTTCCGAATATTGCATAAAAAAACAAAAGTGGAGAAGGGTGATTAGCAAATTCCATTTAAGACCACAGGATGAAGAAAATGAAGGTGAACAGGGTTTTGTGGCCAAATTGCTTCCTGCAGTCAAGCAGATTTGGGACC
Source organism: Gogo arcuatus (assembly GCA_028570945.1). Classification (NCBI taxonomy): domain Eukaryota; kingdom Metazoa; phylum Chordata; class Actinopteri; order Siluriformes; family Anchariidae; genus Gogo; species Gogo arcuatus. The sequence goes on from JAOTRR010000047.1 coordinate 23,393,761, forward strand.
GTAAGTGGCTTCAGCACTCAGAATTTGAAAATGTTCCTTAAAAGGTATTGAACATTTTGTACTTTCGTATCAGCCTGCCACATTCAGCCTGCTTTTCAGCACCACTGAGACCCAATTATTTCAGTTGATCATTCGAACAGATGCATGGCACACTTGTCAAGAAACTTACAGCTTCTGACCAAATCTGTTCATTTATTATCATCATTTCCATGCAATCTATAGTGAGTTTCAATATTTCACTGTCTAAATTTATTTTTCTTAATACTTCATAACTAATACTCTAATGCTTGGTGTGCTTCTCCATACATGGATAATATTAAATCCTAATTTCATAATCAACCAGCATCCAATTCAAAATTAGAACAATATTGTATATTGTATATATAGACAGGGGCGCAACTACCCATTTGTTGAGGGGTATGCAAAATCAACATTGGTGCCCCCACTCTCCATTGTCAACTTTCAGTATTGTCAGAACATGGGGGGATATCACATATGAACAAAAGTCAAAAACTGTTTATTTGCTTGAATGTGATAGACTACCATGCATGATTGCTGATGTGAGAACCGTTTAGACTCAACAACAATATTTCCCAATTAAAAATTCACATCCACACAACACAGACTAGACTGCACAACCTAGACTGCACAACCCACTCCTTACAAACAGCAGTAGCCTATAGATCTACATCTGACATCAAATGCTTGAGCCACCTCATTTGCCCATCAAAAGGCAGCCTTAGGTTAATGAAGATAACGAACTTTCACCTAATGTGAAAGAAATATGATCCTCCAACTACATCTTCCATTTTAACCATAAACAGAAAGGAGTTTATTCCATTTTCCCATTGAAACCATAAATAAAAATGCCTGACCAGGGATGCTACAAAGCCATCTGCCATAATATCGTATCTAGTGTATGTTTGTGTGTGTGTTTAGGAATGTTATCTTGGTATTCTTATCAGGAGAACTAAGAAGCTACAGTTAAATGGTAACATTAACCATATAGGACAAGTTAATGTTGATAAACTGGTTGATTGTCTATAACATTACATCAGTAACATAGTGACTGATTGGTCGCTGGTACAAGAAAACCTCTGGCTAAATATCACTAGTAGCACATGTTATTTAGAGAACTGAATGAAACAGGCAGAACATCAACTTCACGGCTGAGGAAAGCTGGCTAGCGGTATAAATTATAGCTATTGATGATTTGAGGTGAAGGCAGAAAAACTAAGAAAACCCTACGTTTTCCGGGTTTGTTTTCATCAAACTCAGCATGTCCTGATAAAATACTGGGATTTGACCATCAGGTTCAACCAATATCTAAATATGACCAACAACATTCATTTTCGATGTACTGAGGGAATAGGCTTTCTAGTCTTTTCCCATGGCTCAGAAAACTATTGTAGCCTATCTAATGTTAACTAATGTTAGCTAGTCTAGTGTAGCTAACTAGAAAATATCAACTTCAAGCTTTTAAGATGTTCACAAGTGGTACTTTACATCCTACCTGCAGTCTTTCATCCACATAGACAATTTTTATGAGTTAAACTACACATTCCTTCACATGCTTTCTTCTTTTATCTCTTTATTTCCTATTCTGTACCCATGACAGTTTCTTTTGAGCTTTCTCCATCTCAATTCCTTCTCTATGTCATGACAAGTTTACAACTTAGATCACAGAGAGCTGCAAAGTCTCATGCTCAAGTATCTTTTATGACAAGATTTTGACTCTCATCATTGATACAGTAATTGGACCGCAGCTGTAATGAATAAGTAGCCTGTCTTGTCCATGTGATCGGTTTCGACCTGGCTCTAACTTCAAAAATATGTCTATAATACAGTGTGTACCTATTTGACAAAACAAAGACAATTGACAACAAAGACACATTTTCTTATCTGCACCCCTTCGCATAGTGCCCCTATGCAAGGCATATGTTGCATACACCCTTTTTGCACCTCTGTCCTGACCAGCAAAGGGTAGAGCAGTGGATGTTGATGGGTATCTTTTGCTCGGTCATATAAATTAGAATTAATAACAAAGAACCAATACATATACTACTGTTGTCATCTGACGTGATTCTCAGGGGCAGGTTTTTAAAACACACACATACATGGAGAAATAAAGTGAAGGACAAAAAATTAGGGATAGTGTAATATGATCTTTATAACACCAAAATATGCACAAAGAGAGTAGTCCCAGAACATAGAGGATCCATATCTACAGAATATCAGGTAAGGCATGCTGGAGGCAGGAATTCAAACAGGGACTGGTTTTATTAACAATTTATTAACACTAAGCAAACACAAAAGCATTAATCTACTTCATTTTCACAAGAAAATATCATGAAATAAGGTCTAGAGCATGAAACATGGTTAGTCAAAGGTTGACGCAAAATGAGACACAAAGGCATACCAAACTCATGCTTATATCCATGAACTAATGATTGGTGCCTTCAAATGGGGTCTATGTGGTATTCATGACTTCAGAAGTGGAAATTTTCTGAAAGCTCAGAGTTCACGAGATGTGATGTGTTTGCTGATGGTTTCACAAATGGAGGAGGCCATGGAAGTACATTTTTCGGTGGATGATAAGTTAATATATTGTAATTTTAGTCATTTAGAGTTTTCTTCATAATTTTAGAATATGTCTGAGGAAAATGTTAATATTCCCAACAGCCTCATCTTTTCATTATACCTTTGCATTTCCTACATTATGTTACCTACTCGTTAGCTTGCTAAATTGTTAACATTAGCCTGAACAAGGAGCCTTTTGGCATCCATGTTGCCATTGCCTAGCAGCAGTGTTCTCACAATGACGCCACTTAAATGCCAAGCATTTCGTGCACACGACTTCCCATGTCTTAATCACAAGCTCACAAGGTCCATTTGAAGGCAGCAGATGACACAAACTGAAAACAGGTGTGGCTCTTTAGGATCATAATCATTTGCACTGGTGATATACTCTGGCCACAGTGGGTTCTGGGAAACGTAGTCTTGTCATATTGTAATCAGAAATTTTACTTTTCAAGCAAAGTCCAGCCATGCAGTTCGTGGTTGAAGTTCGGTGTCAATTCCGGCACTGACCTGACACAGAAGAAACATAAGGATTAAAAAAAAAACAAAAAACGTAATATCGAACATATTAACTTCTATCGAAATATCGAACAATTAAACTAGTAAGAAAGAGTAAAACCTCACAAAAAAAGTTCTCACAGGTGTTATAAAAATACATCCTTTACTGGGATACACATGATTTACATTGTACTGAACTATATTATATTATAGTAACTATAACTATTTTATATTATCTAACATCTCATAGCCACAGTTGTTAAGATTATTGTTTTAGCCTTTTCTTTTTACCATTTGTACCCACTTCCAAATCTATGTATATAGCTAACAATACGATGCCTGTCATGCTACATAAATATTTTCAATATAGAACTCCTTTAAAAACACTCCTTTTATTGAGCTATTCAAACTGTGAATTAATCCAATCCATGTTTTTTAAGACAATTAAAATTTCCCCCATTTACTTAAATTTATGCTATTACCCAACTGACTTAGCAAGACTTGCAAAGCTTCATGTGGAATTTTGTTTTTACATTCTGTCTAGTGTGTTTTCTAGCAAAAGAGAAAGCCTGAGGCTTATTTTGACATGTAAGCTAAACAGATTTGAAATAAGGGAAATGACTTGTTCTTATGTTGTTATATGTGAGTAATAGTTGTGACATACAAGTACATATACAGTATATACATATATTTGTGTACGTATAAGTGCTCAGTGCATGACTGCTTGTTTGTTTTCTTATAAAAAAGAAAAAAGCTTTTCAGCTTACAGTAACCCTTACTTGAGATTATATTTGACAATTTCATCATTTGGTGTGGTGATTGTTTGCTTTTAAAGCCTAAACTCATTTTATATTAATATTCCCTGTTGGTGCCCATCGTTATCTTATGTCGATACTCAACCCTGCCATTACATCACCCTACATTGTGTGTGCTTCTGGCCAAAAAGTTTAGACACAAAGGGAAGGAGGTGAGCAAACTGCCCCTAAAACAGCTCTAACTGCATTGCTACAGTATCAGCATGAGCTTTCATCCATCATCCAGTCATTCACCTATCTTCATCATCCATAATCAGTCCGAGTTCCAGCAAGTTCTTATTTACTGTGCCAGTCAGGCCAGGCCACAGTCATGTTCTCTGTTCACGTCATGGGGAGAGAAGCCACAGGGACTGCTGTTGGCTTCTCCATTGCTAAATTGCTGCTAATGCCAAGATGGTCTAAGACATGTCATCACTTCCTTCCATTATTGATGACCTCAAATAGGAGTGGAGCGGTGTGTAATTGGCCATCAACAGGCTGTTAGCTGAAAGTGCTCCAACTGAGGCTAGAAATGGAATCCAGGATATTAAAAAAATATAGTCTTCTGGCCCTGTACAGCAACAGTGGTGTTGAATTATAGTAAACAGGGTTCCTCTGGTCTAAAAAAAAATGAAAAAAATTATCTACCTTCTAAATGTCATCTTATTTTTTTCTAAAAATGCTTAGAATAATTTTTGTTATATTAATATTATTGATATCTTATGATTTCAACCATATCTAAGACTTCAGGAGTTAGCAAGCACATATGCCAAATATGCACTTTTCATTTGTCAGAAAGGACAAAGTAAACACTACAATGAGATCTGTAGTGTTTCTTTACAAAGATGATGTCACACCAGCGCCGGAATCCACGAGAAATTCCACTTCCCAGAACACAGTGGGGCCTACAAACATGGCCTCCACAGACTACAATCTCCAGTAAAACAATTCACCAGCATGTTCAGAGTCACCAAGTTCACAGAGTTCTAACCATATACACCTGTTCACAATCACACACACCTTATACAATATATATACGGACACTCACAAAGACTTTGCCAATGACAGAGGACTTTCAAGAGTTGACAATATCTTTCCAGTTAACAAAAGGTTGTATGTCATGTTGAGATGTAAAGTGGGCTAACATTTGTGTTCAATCTTGACACAAAAGGTTAAGGTGATCAATAAAATAATCACCTAAGTATAATATTATGGCAGTGAGGGTGTGGTCGAGCGTCAGTTATAAACGGCAAGGAGTCAGGTTGAACCAGCAGGTAACATGTGACGGATTACACCTGTGTCTAATTACTGGCTGTCTATTAATGTGTGTCTCTGTGTGTCTTTTATCCCTTTAATAAAACCACAAAAGAACAAATTACAGTGAGTGTCCTGTTATTATCTCACAACAAACATGGAGGACCTAATCAGTATTTTTCCTCAAAAATATTCATGAGGTAAAATTTGCCTTCCTCTCAACAGAGGTCCAGTGGAAGAAATTATGCTTGAAAGATTTAAAGAGACAGCATATAAGAGACAGCAATAAGTTCCCCAGTTGGAATCCTCACATTTCAGCAGCATCTAATTAGACAGGATTGCATTAGAGTTTACATTCCAAAAAGCCTTCCCAGAATGAAAGAGTAAATGCGTAAAACTCAATTACAATGTGTAGGAGGATTCACACTCACACTTGCTATAATCTCACTAGTAGGTGGTCCCTGGTTTATCTGAAAATGCACTTAGAAAAAAAGGAAAGATTAAAGAGTGCCCAGAGTAGGCTGCTGGAAGCCCTCAAGAATTTGTTCCATGAAATAACACAAATAGTGATCATTTATGAGGTGTGCTTTTCTGCATATGAAAGGTGCACAGTTTGGCTAGTCTCTGAAGGATGTGTGCAAAGATTGGTTTGGATTGTTTAAACACTACTGTAGGTCAGGATTCCATGAATCAGGATTTTCTTAATTTTATCAGGAGTTTATGAAGTTCTTGATCATTCATAAGGAAATCTTTACCCACTGAAGTCTAGCACCATTTTAAAATGCATGTCTTGGAAAGTGCTTCCTGAAAAAGATCATTTTATGCATTTTTGGAAGGATTTTCAGAGCTGTTTAGTAGGAGCACATAGGGCTCTAAATTGTATATGTGAAAACAGCCTAAAGCAGAATTTGCAGGGTACAGGAAGGCAATGCAGAGGTAAACAGCTTAGCTTTCCACTTCTGCCTCCCCTAAACCTTCTCTTTACCTGATAAAATAAAGAGGATATTTACTCAAGGCACTTCCTTCATAGATTCAATTACCCAACCTCATCTTTTTGAACTATTTTTGCAATGTACCTCCATCTGTGGTCCAAAATGTGTGACATTTTTTGCAAACAGGAGAGCATGACTGTGTGCTGCTATGCAGCAGACGCCCCCCCCCCCCAATGTGGAGATGTCATTTTAAGCAGATGAGCAGCACCTCTTCTAATGTCAGCCTTCCCAGAAATTAATTACATCCATAGTCCCTCTAATTCCTTCTGACATCTTTAACTATGTGGTTATGGAGGCAAGAGCTGGAGTCAGAGTGAGCTGAGGTCTCTGAAGTTGAAATGAATGGCACTGGAAATGAATTGTCTTTTTACACCCAGACTAAAGCCATTGGTGATGACCTTAAGCTAAGCCTAGAGGGGCCTCATGTCTGCATTTGTATTCTACCACCGTGCAAGCAATCCATCAAACTTTAAGGTCACAGTTGATTCCTGGTGATTCTATTAAAAATCCAGACACATGTTTTTGCTGATATTTCCAACTGATTTGTTATACTCTTCTCTTAAACCTATACTGGGCATTAACTGTGTATGTATACATATAATGTATCTACATATATACATATATACATATAATGCATACACATATATACATATAATACACTCCAGAAAAGCCCTCATGCTTACGCATTAATCTTTGTTCATAGTTGCTTTGTGAAAAAAAGACTGCTGCCTCCACCGCAGGTGAGCGATATGGTGGAAAATTGATGGGTTCGTCAGGTGGTCTTATTTCAAGCTCTATCCAACTGTTTGGTTTGTGGATTTTTAAAAATATTCAGTAGCTGCCTGAAATCAACATGTTTGTAACGTGGTATAAATGTAAATATTAAAGAGCACAGAATATCAACCATGCACGAGTTCATTCAAGAAGCCAGTCCCTTTCAAAGGGTGGAAATTTGGGACAAGGCCTATAAATCTGTGAGATTATTTTTTGGATTTCTAACCACTCTGAAAAAACACAAAGTCAATCAAATCAATGAAAGCAGAAGTAACCTACACCAAATGACCAAAGCTACATCAAATTCAGAGCATGTGTTTGAGAATGAGTTGTACTCAAAGGACACTAAACTCAGATTAAGTTGTGGATTCTAATGAAACTAATGAAGTGAGCATGTGTGCTCTATTATAAACTGCCACAGTGTTTTAAGTAGCCATTAGGTGGGGATAGTACTGCCACTGCCTGCTAATTGAGCAGGGAGATTGGAGACCTACTTTGTGTATGTGTGTTTGGTTCTAAAGTACCAGACAGCTCAAAGGCCAAGCACCCCCACTGTTTACGTGGGTGATGGATGCCCATTATATCTATAGCCGTTTCTACCCTTGTATGCACCTCATACACGCACCCTCACTCACTCACTCTCTCTCTCACACACACACACACACACACACACACACACACAGGCCAGTTTTAAGGGAATGTGCCCTCATTATCCTCAAAGTCATACACAGGGGAGGTTTGTTGCTTTGGTTTGTTACTTTTATACATGTTCTCTTCTTCTTCTGCAAAATATTGCAGTGATATTCAATTGTGCAATTTGAGCTGAAATTAGAGCTCCAAGGTAGTTAGGATTAAATTTCATGTCTCAGTTCAGTTCTCTTACAATGCTCAATGCTTAAGACATTTGTTTGCATTTATTGTGCATACATTCTATGTTATGCACACACAATCCTAGTCCATCATTCACATTTAACAAACATTCACAATTAAAACAGCAAATCTGGATAATTTGTGAAACTCTTCACAGATAGTAAACTGAGCCCAGGATTGAACCATGGATCAGTGAAGGTGCAACATTACCAGCTACACCACTTTATCAAATGATTTCATAATTTAATTCATATTAAATAAATGAATGAATGAATGAATGAATGAATGAATGAATGAGACACCTAGCACTTTAACTGATTTATTTTTTGGTATAGGTTATACTTATTATTAGCAATTAGCAAAGATGAGTGTTTTGCACTGGGGGAAGTGTAACGCATCACATTGATGATGCTACATGCTCCATCTCACAGTTCTAGTGCCTGTCAAGCAGATGATAGCTCTAATTAGCATGCCTCTATTGTTGTCTTTTTATATGCTTGTGGGATTTTCTTTTTAATGGAAAAGCAGACAGCCATGAAAGTATTCGGTAGACCCGCTCACTCTGCCTCCCTCTCTGGAGGCTACATTTGGACAAACAGGATGACTTTTACTCCTCCTGCACAAATGGCTAAGCACATTTCCATGAATGAGCCAAGCCTAATTTAAATGTGCAAAAACAACAGAATAACCATGAATATTAAACATAGTGACATCTAATCATTGTCATGAAATTGCAGATGGCATGCAGCTACATACATCCAGTTCCAGTTATCCAGAAAGAGCCTTGGGCTACTAACGTAATTTTATAAAGAAGGGGAATTAGGCACTAATAACCACTTGTTATGACCTGTTGAGTATGATATAAAAGCCCATTCGTACTCATCCCACATATCACACTAATGAACACTTAGTGAGATGGTGTCTGGCATCCCCAAAGTGCTGCAGCGCTGAGATAATCTTTAACTTAGAGAGAATGATTCTTGATCTGCCAGTATATCATGACCTTTGTGATATATCTTATTTAGGAAAACCAAAACCAGACGTTATATAAATGAAGAGTTTTTACCCTCTATGACAACTAGTGGAAATGCAGTGTTTTGAGGCAATGAAAAAATTTTCAGAGATGAGGTATATTGTTGGCAATTAACCAATATGAAAACCAATCCATAATGAGGTTAAACAGATACTTTCTGGCAATTTATTGCACTTATGGCACTTTAAGAAATGTTGCATTGCGATAATACATTATATGGTGCCTGAAGCATTCTAAAAGCCAGATGAGGTTTTCAGGAGGACAATTAATCACCATTTGCAGCAGTAATCCCTGCAATCAAAGCTTCTTCCATTAATTACAGCAAGGTACTATGAAATTATTTGTTAGGTAAGAAACACACATTGTCCTTTGAGAGCAATATTTCCAAAAATACCATCTAAATTTGTTACTTTCTCATACTATATCTACTTAATCTAGAGAACTGAAAATTTTGGGTGCATTTATAACCATTCATAACAATTTACATTAAAGTCACTTTATTAAATATAAAATAAGGCATCTAGAATTCCATAGAAAAAAGTCAGGATTTAACAGGAAACACATTGAAAAACAATACAGAGCATCATGTAACAATAATGTTTCCTGGTTAATTTGTATGTGGAGAACTGTGAAAACCCATCAGATGTTGCTGTGGCAAAAATGGGGTTTGGCCAAAATTGGGGTTTTCAGCCTATAACATAATTTGACATCTGTACTTTAAGAAACCTTAAATAAACACATTTCACAAAAATTATGCAGACAGTTTTATTTACTGACTAATTTTATCTTGGCTGTCTGTCTGCAAAAATCATGTTGAGTAAGTAAGTACATTTAATTTATAAAGCACATACACTGCTCTGCCCAAAAAAAAGTCATGCACTCTAATATTTGGTTGGACCGCCTTTAGCTTTGATTACAGCATGCATTCGCCATGGC
>JAOTRR010000047.1:23582402-23592518 GCA_028570945.1 Gogo arcuatus
AAAATAGTCAAAATACAGAAAAACCTATGAATGAGTAGGTGTGTCCAAACTTTTGCAGAGGTGGACAAATTGCTAGATATACTTCTAATGATAGCATAACACGCAGTTAGTCCACATTTAAACACCTCACTGAGCAAAAATGATGCTAGTTAGTCTCAAATATCATCTTTGAGTGCGACAAGAGAACACCCCAGCTCATAAACAATAGATTTTCTGCCTTTTATGGTCAACTTTTGAATTACATTAGTTGCTGCTTTTTAGCCTTCTTCATTGGACTTCTGATCTGCTAGCTTTATGATTTGTCCACCTCTGTATACAACTGGAGAGTAAAAAACAAGAATGAAGAAATTTATGGTAGTCTAAGAGCCTTACAAATTGCAGAGAAATAGGAAGGTAGCTTTTTTCAACAACAAAAATTCATATTTGGTCTTCTATCTACTATGTTAATTTTGCTCTTTTGCAGTGAGGTGGTTTATGAGCATAACTGAAAATGTAAGTGCTTCCTGTTGTCAATACAATAAAAGTTGAGAGGCAGAGTCACAAACGCCACATTTCCCCATTGATTAAAGGTACTTTCATTTAAATGCTATTGTGATTGTGTTGTATGTGAATTGTAAGTGTTATTTTCATCAAGTTTTTAAATCAAAAGTTCAGCATGCATATTAATAAAAGTGCATTAGTGTGGTGCAAAGAGATGGAGAGTACCAAGATTATGGTTCAATCCAATAATTAATATTAGATTTGCCATGAAATAAAAATATCACGTTTTGTCCTTTTACCTCAAATTTGTCTCAATCATGTTTGCTTGAGTACAACACATTTCATTTGAATATCCTAAAATACTTACAGACTCATCCAAGTTCCACTGGGTTGCCCTGTCATGTAAATAATATTAAGCTGTATATTAGTAACTAGGTAATTCTGTATGTTCGTTAAATCCTTACAACAAGGGGTCCTTAATTTTGATATTGTTCTACTACCATCTGCTACTAAAAGCAACATAATGACATTACTAATGGGACAGGTTTCACTGCTTTTTCCATTTATTCTTCTAAAAATGTGGCTAAAAAAAGTGCAAACATAACCATTCAAAAATTTGCCAAACAAAACCATTGAAACATAACCACTGAAAACCTGCTATGAAGTATGACCTTAAATGTTCCTGTTCCCATTCACTTGACATTAAAATAAACAACTAGCCAAGTACAGGGAGGAAAAAAACATTACGGGGAACTGAACCACACAAACCATGCAATTCTCCATTAGCAGAATACAGTATATTTTAACCAAAGGTATCATCAGGATTCTGATTGGATGGTGCTTCTGGAATTGGGGCACACAATAAAAGTTCACCTCAGCAGCCACTCTGGCCTCAGTACAAACTTATTAGCTTATAAGTACATCAAAAGGCACATTTTACAATTGAATACACTTTAAGATGCAGTCATATGGCTCAGGGCTTGAAATATCAAGGCTACTTTGATGTCCCTCTATGCCACTTACCAAGAACACACTGGGTTAGAATGAAAAACCTGAAAACACCTGACATCCTGTACAGGATCAGACAATGGTCAACTTCAGAATGAATTCATATGTAAAGTGCAAGTCGATGAAACATGATGATGTTTGGTCAATTTTCTTTTGAATGCACTGATCTGATCATTAAGTGGGATTTAATACCAGTATGCAATGTGAAATTTGGGAAATTGATCACATGCATGCAAAAAGGTGAGTTACTAGATTTTATGAACTATTAACATTTTTATCCTATTCATATTGCAGAATAGACACATGTATGCTTTTCTACCTGGGAGCTAAGCTGAGTCTTGATCCAGTTGAAGTAGTAGTTCAGATCACTCCCTTCCATCAGATCCCGGCCCCAGGCCGCCAGCTTGGCAATGATCCGGGCAGCCTAAGAGAAAAAGAAAATAAAAATACTGAAAAAAAGCTCTACGGGCACTATATGGTCCAAGCCCAAAAAGACAATCAATCAATTGTGCTAGAATGAAAGTACTGAGAAAAGAGAAAGAAAAAAATTGCTGGCCACATATGCTTGCGTATATTCATTTTATATAACATTATATAAAGTTCTATCAACTATTCAAGATTTTGCTCTATCTTTTGGAAATTGAGAGTTCAAACACTACAGTCATCCATAGGCCAAGAGAGTAAGTATAATTGGCGCTGTTCTCCGAGTGGGAAAAATAGCTCTTCTCTCCCTCTCCCCCTGTCAATTAGAGCAGTGCTAATTACTGCTCTCGTGTCTGTGTAGCTCAGGAGTATAGCCAAGGTCAGGTAGCACTCTCCACCCAGTGTGTTCTGCTGCCTTACAGCAGTTAAATAAGAAGAAGCGGCTGTCTTTGGATGCCTCAGAGGAAATGCATGTTACCACTCACCCTTCCAGGGGGACTTAACGTGGGAACTGAGTACAACTAAACTGCAAGAAAACTGGTATACAAAAGGTATAATAAGTTATGTGTCATGTTCTGAATAAATCATGTTCTGAAGCTCACTGAGCAAGCCAGCACTTCTAAAAGTATTTAAATATGTTTAAGTGTCAAAGAATATGAAAATGGTAAACACAGAGCACTCTGATGACCATCCATAATGGTTTTGTTGTTTTTTTTTTTATCATCAATGAGTGTTCAATGGTTTAGCCCACTGGACTTAATGCATCCCTAAAGTACATTCAGACACATCCTCAGTTATGTTAAGCTGGAAAACATACCACTAAGCTACAGCTTAACTGCAGTAAGTAAGTAATGAGTGAAATTATGTAAATAATGATGAGTAATGTGGATGGAAGTGAAGTTGTATTTACTGAGTGTACTGTTCATTCATTTTGTTAAATTAATCTTTTTGGGAAGACAAAGTAGTATAAAATAATGGTTCAAATCTACCCTGTACTTTTATTATAAATGCAAAACAGCTCTTCTACAGAAACAAAACAAAAACAAACAATTATATTCCGACTTTTTTTTGCATACAATTAAGAAAAATCAATTTCTCCCACTCAGATTCATCTTTTCTTGTAGCATGTTGTGTTGCACTGAAATGTTTAAGCCACAGCGATGTCATTTTCCTCAGTGATTCATAATTAGATGATTACAGAATATCCTTACAGCATGTGATCCATGTGAATGTAGGGATAATAGTAGCTAGCCAGCTAATTTTTTTTTTTTCAGTGTTCTGTAAGAAACAGTAATGTACAGTACTTCAATGCAATACTTCACACGCAGTCATTTTCAATGGGGAGTCAAACAGTAAGTGGTGAGAACTTGACTAGTGGAACAGTGAAAAAGTTGTGCTGGCTACAATTCACCTCAGCGCGGACTGTCATATATAATAATGGTCCTTCCACAAATTATGCACAAAAAGTTATTTACAGCCGTATCATTCTGTGTAATGCATGACCCCTATGTGTACAACTGTAAAGGTGAAAAAAAGAAAATGTTCTCTGGTAGAGAGAACAGGCATTTCCCCAAACTGCTGGTAGTCTTGTCAAGTTAAAAGCAAGCCATGACTGAACTGCATTAAAAAAACTAAAATAGCACATCTGTTGCTAGGTAACAAATAAAACCAATATATACTGTAATTGAAAGCCACACTTTTAATGATTAAAAGGTTGTCCTGTACACCTTGTTGTAGACAGACACATCTTTTATGCGGCAAGTGTCATGGGCTTGAGTGCATGTCAAGCGGAGAGTCAAAAGTGCAGGCTCAATTGTTTTTTGGATTCCCCCCCGCCAAAACAACCTTTGCTCCCTGTGACTTCAATTCACTGCTTGATGTGCAAACTGCCCATGGCACTTGTCATGATTGGTCAGAGCCACACAGCTGCTGCTGCTTGTAATTTGCATCCAGCTCAACTTTTTTTTTTTTTTGCTGCACTGGGAGTCAGGTTCTTGCCACTCACCATCCCATAATCCTTTTGTCATGACTCCCCAGTGACAACGAACAAACGTGAAATATCGGGATGGAGATGTGTGTAGCATGCACGTAACAAAACAGCAAGGCGGCAAAAACAAACAAAAAAAAAAAACCCAATTCAGCGTGACCGCCTTTGGAGCTCAAACACCGTTTATTCAATCAAATTTTTTAAAGATATCGTGAACCTGTAGCACATTTTGTTTACAATATTAAGCCTCTGTTCACAGCAATTTATTTACTGATGATTTATTTAGTTTTATACAGACAAAATACACATGCATATGTTTATGATTCAGAAATCAACTGTCATTTTTTCTTTATTCAAATTTTGTTCAAAAATATTCTGAGAATCAAATGGAATCGAATCATGAAGCCAATATTGTGAATCAAATTGAATCGTGACTGGAGTGCATCACTGCATCCCTACTTAAATTAATACAAAGAATAAATCAAAATACAGAATCTGATTCTATAGACTCAAGAGTGAAGAAACAAACCCAAGCCTTTTCCCAGGATTCTAATCTTATTTACTCTTGACCTTTAAAGATAAGTCAACAATGTCAGGGTTTTTTTCCCCCCTCAGGGATGGGGAACAACCCTCATACTGCAGCACCGTAAGCAGATCATTTACACAGCCTTTTGTTCTATTTGGAAATTTAACTCTTGGTCCAAAACATCCTTTCTGTGTTAAGGGGTAGCCTTTTTTCATTTCCATTTTGCACTGTTATTTTCAAAAATAATTTGCCTCTCCATTTTATTTGGGGTTTTTTTTTTTTCATATTTCCATCAAGTATCGTTAGCCTCATTAATCCCCCATGGCCTAAAAGATGAGTCAGTGATCACACCTGTATCCTTCCTTCTGAAGATGGCATATCTATTTTCCTAGTTGTGAACATATCATCCAAGAACTTTAGGCTACCAATAGCACACATACACACTCGAAACCTCAGTACTATCTCACAGGCATGATCATGAGTGACAGCAACAGTCATTTGCGGTAAAAATAAATGCAGGTTTATCTAATCTCATCAGATGGCACATTATAAAATTTCATGTTTTGGTAATCATAATCATAATTGCAGCATATGTCTCTAGCACTGACTCAATAATAGAAGACAATCTCGGTGAGGAATTAAAGCACATGCAATTGAGTGACAGCAAAGTTTCTGGCAGCAGTTAAGGAACATGTATTTTGAGCGTCTAATTGCAGTGCTGTTTGTTTTAATAACAACTTACCATGTGAACGGTGAAAAAGTCCTGGCGGTTTAGCATAGGCAGGAAATATGACCATGCTGTGTTTTTCGTCTTCTTGGCATAGTCAAAGAAAATGTTGACCCGCTGATGATTTTCCTAGGTTTGAGGGAAATGTTATATGTTTCTTTAGGACACACATGGATAACTGATTTAAATATACAAGCGCCTAAGGACATACCCCATTAAAACAGCAATTAGCAGCCATAACGAACCATAGTTGAAGACAGCAAATGTTTAATGATGGAGAAAGCAGCATAATCTGAATGCTGATGTAAAGTGGCACAATTACTAAAGCACTAAATTATGCTGGTGAAATACTCAACTTGAAACCCACAGTGGCAAATAATGTGGCCAGTTAGATCAAAACATTCATTTTCGGTTTTATGGGTGACATATTAAAAGACCGCAACGGTTAAGTGTTATGCTAGATTTTTAACCACTAGGTGTATGAATGTCTCATCATCAAAAGGTATTCACAGAGAACACAATTTATTCTAATGGTTTCTAAAAAGATTTCTCTACTAAAATCATATTCATGTAAATGCAAAAAATGCACTCTAGCACAAATTTTACATGAAACAAGGTAATACCACGATCAAAGAGATTGCAGAGATCACATTTTCCCCCCATTCTGATGTTCGATGTGAATATTAACCGAAATTCTTGACCTGTATCTGCATGAATTTCTGCACTGCGCTGCTGCCACATAACTGGCTGATTGAATAACTGCATGAATGAGGTGTACAGGCATTCTTATTAACATATGGTCAGTAAGTGTATCTGAGCAGCTAAAAACAGCATGGTGAACTATGAAAGAATGACCACTTAGAAAAACAATGTTAGAAGCTTATACTAAAGGAAATAAGTAAAGGTCAACATCTATTATAACATTCACATTTACTGTACATACAAATGTGTGTGCGCGCATGTGTGTAT
Organism: Gogo arcuatus; assembly: GCA_028570945.1. Taxonomy (NCBI): domain Eukaryota; kingdom Metazoa; phylum Chordata; class Actinopteri; order Siluriformes; family Anchariidae; genus Gogo; species Gogo arcuatus. The sequence continues at coordinate 23,588,523 of JAOTRR010000047.1, forward strand.
GTGTATCATACCTGCAAAGTGTCATCGATCAGGGTTAAGATATATTGAACCGTCTGCTCCTTTGATATGTGAGCCATTAGGTTGAGAAAGGTCTTTGCACACTGCAATCAAACATTGCTTTTAAAACAGCAAAGCAAACATGAAAATTCATTTCCAGAAGACATAAATGACTTTTTTTATAAACAATTAAACAATCATTAAAAGCATTAATCTTTGACCTGCTAAAAATCCATCAAAAAAAAAATCATTAACGTGTTAAAAATATATTAACCATCAACATTTTCACTTTTACTTACTAAAATATTGAATCATTACATCAGAGCATGGGAAACAAAGGCACTGAACATATAATTATAACCCACCTGATGTCCTTCATTTGTCAGAATTGCCTGCTTCTGCTCAGAATGAGCGACCTCAAACTTCTTGATGAACTCGCAGTCTTCTCCTGAGATCATCTGACCCCTAAACATAATGAGACTGATTATACCACCTGGGAGAAAAGTAGCTAAAACAAGCGCAAAAAGTCGCTAGAAGTCGCTGGGTGACTTGCATACTAGTAATTCATCATGATCAATTGCAATAAGGGTATATGAATAAGGTGGATGTTCAGTCAGAAGATAATAGAATAGAATTTTGTCAGAATAGACAATAATACATTATCATTTATTTCTTATAGAAAGAAGTCATCTTTGGTCATGGCACTATGAACAAAACTAACACATTTACAGGATACTAAATTTTCTATCAAGAATGCAGACACAAGAGGCACTGACAGTGAGTAGCAATGAAGGAAAATGTTTACTCGCTTGTAGTATTTATAAAATGTAATATCTCCAAAAGGAGATTTTAAAACAAAGGACAAAGAGGCGAGAGGTTGGAAAAAACAGTAGTGATCAGTGATTGTTGCAGGCGCAGGTCAGGCGTTACATACTGATCGTGAGTCGAGAGATCCTGATTTCTAAACACGTATAATGGTGGCTGTGATGTGAGCTAGAGAGCAATATTGAGTTCAAGAAAGTCACTACCGTGTGCTGAAAAAGTCGCTATTTGTCACGAGGCTCTTTTTTGAAGTCGCTAAAGGGGTCTAAAAAGTCATCAAATCTTGTGACAAAGTCTCTAAATTGACAACACTGAAGCAGCATTTGGACCTGGAAATGGCTATTGACATCAGACTTAACAAGCGGACAAGCCACGTTACTCACAGTAACTTGTAGATGATTAAATGTTGATACTGATTATATGTCCCAGTCATTTTATTTCCTCTTCCTGCTTCCAGTTTTTTTTTTAATTAAACATGATTAAAATGCATTTTGTAAAAGGCATTTTAATTGTAAGGTTTGACAATAATGTGCCAGCATATCATATATACAAAAATATACAAGTATCCAAAAAACAGTCCCCTCCAAAAGTATTGGAATGGCATGGTCAATTCTTTTGTTTTTGTTATACACTGAAGACATTTGGGTTCGAGATCAAAAGGTGAATAGACGAAAAGAGACGACAGATCAGAATTTCAGCATTCATTTCCTGATACACCTAGATGTTAAACAACTTAAAACATGGCACCTTTTGTTAGAACCCACTCATTTTTCCACCTGCAGTGGGACCTCAACACACGCTGACTCAGTAACCATGGTTTCAGTTATCCACAGTTTACCCCGGGCCAAAAATATTAAGTGGAAACAGCAGAATCCTGTTCATGTGAGAGAGAGAGAGACCACATTCACATAACTTTTAGTACAGTATATTTTTATAATTGTTTTATTTTATTATTAGTTACTGTTGTTGATGTCAGTGTGTCTAATTCACAAATTAAGCTTTATAATAATAATAATGATAATAATAATAATAATAATAATAATAATAATAATAATAATAAGTATGTATGTATGTACATGAAAAAGGTTTATACATGGTTCACTACTATCTACGGTTTCAGCTATCCGCATTAGATCTTGGAACGCATCCCCCACAAATACGGCAGCCCCACTGTAATCAAAAATATTGGAACATGTGACTGACAGGTGTTTCTTGTTGCCCAGGTGAGTTTGTTTAAACAATTAATAGCTCTGAATGTCTATTCTTTGAGCCGTGAGTTTCACTTGTGAAGACTGCATTTGTTGTTAAAAAGAATAAACCAACATGAAGACCAGCGAGAACTTTATCAGGGGAAAAGTGGAAGGTTTTTAAGCCAATTGAGCATGCATTTCTCCTGAAAGAGAGACTGAAGGCAGAAACCCCCCCCCAAAACAAACAACAACTGAAAGAGGCTGTCGTGCAAGTCTGAAAAAGCATCGCAAAAGAAGAATGCTACAGTTTGGTGATGTTAGTGGGTCGCCGGCTTGATACAGTTATTGCATGCAAGGGATATGCAACCGGCAATTTAAGTGTTATTTACTTTAAGGCTATCTTTTCCTATACATTTGCTCACCCAAAAAATTGGGTGGTTTGCCACCAAAGGCATCATACTTTAGGTTTTTGTTTTTTTTAAACACATCTAGATGTACAGTAAATATCAGCAAATGAAAGCTGAAATTCTCATCAATCGTCTCATCTTCATCTTTTGATCTCAAACCTAAATGTCTTCAGTGCATAGCAAAAACAATAGAACTGCTGTTCCAACACTTTCCAATGTGAAAATTGCTGTATATCTTGGACAGTGTTGTCCAACCTCATGTGAGAAAAAAACAATAATTAAACCATTACATGGTCACTGAACAATGGCTTGTCCTCAAACAAATCTCTCAGCAGTGTGAGTGAAGACGATAATGATGATTGGTGTCTTCGAAATAGCATCAGGCTTGTTTCACCCAAAGTAGCCTTTCCCCAAACTTGATAGAAAGCAATAAAAGCAATATTAGGTTATTATTCAAAACAGCACATAAATTAATAAATGATCAGATGATTTCTAAAATCTCAAATATAGTACTTCCCAAATTTCCTCAGTTAGAAAATCATAAGGACATCATAAGGGCTCAAACAGAGCAGCAGACTGTCAGTAAGCCAGTAGATCCTACTCCGTTATCTAATAATAAACATACAGAAGGCACCATAATCCAAAAACATTTTTGATGAGTTTCATTCTAATGGGTATAACAAGCTTTATAACTCATGAAGTCTTCTACCCCAGTCACATGTTGACTTGATTCAATATCATCTAAGCTAATTTTGGAATTATCATCATCGGTGGTTGGGAAGCCCTTACTAAACATTAACAAAATAAATCGCAGTGCTTGGGCCATATGTCCACATTTTTAATACTACGTAGTCATTATACATCTATTCAAGAAACCACATTCGAGACTGCTCCGATTTCTCCAATTTCCATCCAATCTTCAACACATTTTCAATCTAGGATTTTGGAAACTTGCCATCCAGCAGCTCTATAGGAATAACACGCATGATTTCATGTTTTCAGTCTGGCTTCTGGAAGCACCATTGTACAGAATCAGCACTTTGCTCATTACAGTCAATGACCTACTGCTTGCCTTTGATTGTGAACATGGTTCTGTTTTGATATCATCAGACATAAATGCAGCAGTTGATGCTATTGACCATGATATTTTCATGGAAAACAGTTGGTTTAGACAGACCTTGCCAAGTGGACATGTAATTGTTAAAATCATATGCAATATCTTGCATAAGTACAGACGTGGACAAATTTGCCGGTACCCTTCCACAAAAAGAGAACCCACAATTTTCTCTGAAATAAAATACAAAAGTAATTGGCATCAATCATTGTTTATTCCATATTTAATAAAAATGAGACTTTCCTTTTGATTTTTCACTCAACAGGATATTCTAAATAATAAAACAAATGAAAATGACATGGAAAAAATTATGAGACCCTTAACCTAATATTCTGTTGCATAACCTTTAGAGGCAATCACTGCAAATAAGTGATTTCTGTAGCTCTCAATGAGACTTCTGCATCTGTCAATAGGTAGTTTGGCCCACTCTTCCTGAGCAAACTGCTCTAGCTGTCTCAGGTTTGAA
>JAOTRR010000047.1:23619337-23632289 GCA_028570945.1 Gogo arcuatus
AGAAGGAATCAGGTGTGCTCAAAGTGGAAAATAACATTGGACCACATTCTCTACTAGAATGATAATATAAAACATTAAGATAAGAAATGTATGATTCCATCAACGTTATTCATTTATGTCATTCAAAATCTCACTAAAAGATGGGGATTCTCCACAATGTTGACAATCAGTGGGAGCTGCTATTACTGTTTACGTATTTGAATGGTGCGCTGTGATTGGTTGAATGGAGATAACGCATTTTTATGGAAAATCAGTAGTGATGTTTGTTGCAGTCTGGAAAGAAAGGGGATAAACAATGCAGAGAAACATGGTGGATATTGCGTTTTGCATAAAATTGATTTTGGAACTTTGAATAGTAATCAAATGCCAAACTTCTTTTGGCAATGAATGAAAATGGCGCTTATCGTGTTTTGGAACCAAATTCTTCAAGTGTGTTTTATAAATTGTAAAGCTGACTACAAACCAAAGACAAAAATCAAAAATCCAACAGGTCCAATAGGCAGAAACTAAGAAGAAGCAGGTAAAGAGTTAATGACACAAGAAAGACTTGGAATTTCACACTCAAATTATGGCAAGACTTTGCAAAGATGAGCTAAACTTACAGAGCTTAAACACAATATGCAACTGAGACATGGGTAGAGCTAATTGACTGGCCTAGTGATTTGATGGTACTGCATCTTCGCGTCATCCTTCTGTTTGTATCTGGATGTTGCTTGCTGTGTGTTTGGGATCTCTACCCATATCCACTTGACATTCTGTAACCACTTATAGAGCCACAGTCTGTGTAGGATTCTCAAAAATAATGGAGACTGATAAGCAGAATGTTTTATTGTCACTCCACTATATAGCTAGTATACATTGGAACAAAGTATTGTTTCTATAAGACCATGGTGCAACACATAACAGTACAGGAGTACAGTACACAAGACTACATAAAGTGCAAATACACAACAGCGTGAGCCAATAAGTAATCAGAACAAAATACACAGTACAGTAGAGACACAGTTCAATAGAGACACAGTGCAGTGACAACAGAACAGCATTGTGTGGGAAAGCTATTGCAATGATGAACCTTAGCAGTAATCTCTCAAGAGCCTCCCTGTTTTTGGTCTATTTCCTTCTCTTGACTTGCCTGTTAAACTGTGAGTGGTACCCAGATGTGATTACTGACTCCTAAATTTTCATGAAATGGAGTACTACCCAATTTAACACTTAATTTCTGCAACTTTGAAAGTAGTGGGATGATTTAATAAAAGAATGAAACACCAGGTTTTAGAAATCAACTATGACTATAATTGTTTTTTGTCTTCCAACCCATGGTTTGTCTGGGGTCAGGTCTTTTGTCAGTTTTAATGTATACAAGGTTGCAGTGATCAGTGATACTCTAAAAGGTTCTTGGGTATCCTTTCCAACAGTGTTCCAATTCCTTAAGGGCAGCTCAAACACCAACATATTTCATTTCCCTACTTTATAGTTACTTCTTGCACATGCATGTTAGAAAGCATGTTAAGATAGCATTGCAACCTCAAAACCAACCATCAAGCTCTACAATGATTGTGGAATCAGGTAGTCAGAGCAAAGGGGAGGAAGTTAAATGTGCATTTCAGTTTTCAAATGCTATTTAAATAATATAGCCTAAGACAAACCGTGGATTGGTGGAAGACAAATTTGGCAAAAGCTTAGAAAATGGGAGGGGGCATTATCAAGGGGGCATATCATATAGGGCATGATTATTTGTAGTTTCCACTTGTGGTAATATGCACAGTCTTCCACTGACCACCATCACAAACAAATTAGATTTATTGCACTGTGAAGATCGATTTTTGTGAATTAATTTAAATCATGCAGCTTCTCTATGGCCATAGAGACTAAATGGATAGAGTAATGAAACTTAACTGTCACAACATTAAGGCCTTACAGGAGTGAATAAATCACTAGGCACCCAGGACAAGCAGATTACAGGTCCAGACTACTATTGTTTTATTTGTAATTGTCTGGAGGACAAGTAGATTCAATAACCAGAGAAAGAAAAAAAAACTATTCCCTACTGACTTTCAGAAAGCAAAAGTTTTCACTTTGTATGCATGTTGACGATGGAAGGATTTTTACTACACATATTATTTAGCATGCACAGGTGACAGAGGATCTTTTCAGAATGAGGAGAGCACAGGTATGTGGTAACACTGGTGAATCTGAGCAAAATAAAGTGCAGTACATAGAGAAAAAGATGCTAGTCATATATATTTTATGTGCGATGAGAAAAAGAACACCAAATCTCATCATAGCTGAAAAAAAGTCAGCACCTTTTTTTGTCAAGGGCGAAACCATGATGCAGTAATAAAAAAAAAGAGGATAAGGATATGGCAGAATTGACCTCTCCCTGGGAATTAAGTTACTCTGTATTAATGCAATTTTCTAACTAGTCAGACATTTGCTTTTATATTATGTTAGTTAACACCTTTTAGCCTAATCAGTCAGGTTTCTATTCAACAAAAACATGGGACCAGGAAATTACATTAAAGCTTGCCTGGTAGGCTAGTAGTTAGTAGTTAAGGTTCTGAGCTTGTGAGATGACATTGTTTAGGTTGTAAGTTTAAATCCCAGCACTGCCAGAAAATCACAGTTGTGAGAAATGTAAGAAAGATCCCAAACTGTCAATTGCTCACTCATAATTTTGGATTTTATTTCTGTCTCAATTGTAAGTTTTAAAATAACCTATGCAGGATCTCTTTTTTGATTAATCTGTGCATTGCCAGAGGCTCCTATCCTTCTTTTAAACAGAAGCAGGGGAAGTGAAGCATACAACCCTGCTGAAAATACTCCATAGCTTTACCCTCAGTAGCAGAAAGAGTTTAAATATGACTATGAGAAGGGGTAGTGCCAGCAGGTAGATCAATGATGCAATTTCCTGGACAATGAGGAGGTTAACAAATAACATTCTTTTTGCTTTACACCTCCTTTAGGTCAGGTCGGAATGACAGTTTCCTATTTAACACTTGGGCTTTTTTACTGATGAGTAAGCGTGTGGTAATTGTAGGCACTTAGGTGACCAAGTAAATATCCATCTTGTGGTCCAGTCTTATACCAATTGTGTTGTCATAATGCTACCTGATGTGTAGGAGAGCAAATCACCAGTTGTGATATCTCCTAAGTTATGTTGCCAAGTTATCTACTTTGAAATTCCCTGCTGCTTCCGAGTCTAAGAGGAATAAAAAAGAAATGGAAATGTCACTGCAGCAAATAGTCACCGGCAGCAGAAACTGTTTTGTAGCAAAGTTTTAACCCCAGGTGATCCAATACTCCACAGACTGTTGGGGTGTAGTTCCCTGCTGACACTTAGGGTATGAGTCATATACTTGTTCCTGATTGCTGCAGTACCAGTTGGGTCAATGTTTACTGTGATGTTTGAGTTCCTCAGATAGGAGGGTTGTAAACACTAGCTGCACTGGCCCACTTTGTGGTACTTGGTACATGGGATTAGGTGCATTTATGAAGAAGATTATCAAGATTATTTTACATTTTTAAGAGCCCATTAAGGGTAAAGTTTGTACCCCTTTACAATAGATTGCACGGAGAGCAGTCTCAATTCAGCTACTGGCATTCGAGAGAGTGTGAAAGTTGAGAGCAAACTGGAAGTTGGAAATCTGTTTCCCTTGACCAATGTTCAGGAGTTTCCCACCACTTTTTTGCTGTCAGGACAATCAAATACTGCTTGAAAGAGCAACTGAAAGATCACAGTTACTCATTGTAATACCCTTACAGCGAGCAAAGATATGACTGTTGCTATTTTGGAAATGTCTACAGTATACTCGAATCGTTGGTGTTTTGTGTAAAATATAGAGTCCACAGTAGTTGAAAGCACTTTGTAGGTCAGCTATCATGTGAATGTGCTAAGAAACCATGATTATTGGTTGACATGAAGGTAGCTGCTGCAGAAATCAAGCTACTTTATCCATGGTGGAAAATAGGTAAGCCAGTAAACACCTATGCTCTCCAGGTTAGTGATCTTGGCTATGCACAAGTTAAGACTTGTGTTTATACACTATATGGCCAATAGTATGTGGACAGCTGACCATCACACCACATGCATCACAGGCCTTCCTCAAACTGTTGCCGGAAAGGTGCAAGCACACAATTCTCTAAAATGTTTTTGTATACTGTAGCGTTAAGATTTCCCTTTTTGCCAAGGTTAATGATGAAGAACTCATGTGGCCTGTACCCCAACCTCAACCCCACTGAACATCTTTGGGATGAATTGGAGCACGAACTGCGCACCGGGCCTTCTCACCTGATATCAGTACTTGACTTAACTAATGCTCTTATGGACGAATGATCACAAATCCCCACAGCCATGTTTCAAAATCTAGTGTCTTCCCAGAAGAGTGGAGGCTGTTAAATCATCAAATGGGCACCAACTTTGTGCTGGTTTTGGTATAGGCATATAGGGGTGTGATGGTCAGGTGTCCACATACTTTTGGCCATACAGTATAGTGTATGTGTTTCATGTTTCTTTCTGCATTGATCACATCAAAGTCTTCTGTCACAAACATAAAGTGGAGAATACAATTTCTGAATGTGTTTATTAAAGTTTTATAACCAATCCACAAACCAAAGATGTAGCCAAAAAATAGGCAGATGGTTAAAATAGTCATACAGGCAACTGTACAAATGCTAAAAGCAAGAAACAGGTGTAGCTCATTGACTGGACCAGAGGTGAGTAAGCCAGTGATCAAGAGCCAGGAGTTAAAAAAAAAATAAAAAAAATACAGAGCATAGTGGTACTGTGTCATGTAAATATTTTCAGTCAGGTTAGGCACCAATAGGCTAAACATAGGCTTACTGATTGGTGAGGTAGTCCAGAGTGGTCTTAGCTACAACCAAAGCATTCCTGAGCATTCATTGGTTGTCCTTACAGAGTTTAATTACTAGGGATGTGATGGCTCAGTGGTTAAAGCTTTGGGCTATTGAGGTTTGGGCTACCATTTGGATTGGTTGGATTGGTACAATCCAAGCTACCATAGTTGGGTCCGTGAGCAAGACCCTTAACCCTCAACTGCTCAGTTGCATCCAGTCTCAATTGTAAGTCTCTTTGGATAAAAAAGCTTCAGCTAATGTCAGCAAATGATTAAATGAGGTACACTGCAATGACGTTTTTAGCAGGTGGCAAAATAGTTATAAGAATGCCCTGGCCCTGGTTGTGCTGTTACAGAGTTTGAATAACATTCCACTGTGTTATTGGGCTCCAAGGTGCCCAGGTCCAAAAAAATATGCAGCATTTATACTTTATCTTAGTATTAGAGATGAAGTTTCCTATAACAAGAATTTTTAATACACCTGCAATAACACTGAATGATTTTGTTCCTCTACCAGGTGAGCTTGGATTCACGCGTTCGGGAGGTAATAAACAGGAACATGCTGGAGCCCACGTCTCAAACGTTTGATGATGCCCAGCTCCAGATTTACACATTAATGCAAAGAGACTCATACCCACGCTTCATGAACTCCCCTGTCTACAAAAACCTACTCAAGAGCGTCTCGGAGCAATGTCCAGAGTCCTAAATCTCAGTGATCCCGCTCGAGTTCTCCCTTCCCCTTCTTTTTTTGGGTTCGTTTTTCATTATGTGGAGTTTGTTTAAAAGGACCTTACTGTGGGTCCTCCCAGGGATTTTACCACATTAGAGATCTGTACCTGAACAAGACACTCAGGTCTCCAGGTCACTGGATTTTAAAACAATGTCTCAAATCTCCTGACGGCTCAATACCACAAGTACTGCTACAAATCAACATAGCAAGAAGCTCCAAAGGATTATCAGCGCATTTTCATATTTTAAGAAAAATCTATTTTATTTGTTTTGAATTGTTTTAATTACCTTTTTTGTATTTACTTTAACCCTAGGGTTAACCCTAGATGTGATGCCCAGTATGGGCTATTTACAGTATACATGTTAGACATATTTATGAATTTGTAGTATATTTCCTTTGGTCTTAGAATATTTCAAGAAAAAGGAATCATGGGTAACAGGGCATGTCCAGTTCTAGACAATGCATATGAGAATGAAAGATCAAGTCAAGGAAACACATCAGCTTTACTCAAAGGAAACTGTGTGCTGTACTATAGTATTTCACTAGCTGTTCCCTATCATAATAGTTTGGTATGTCCAATTGGAAAAAAAATCTTTCTTACATATTTATGGACTTTTTTAAACTTCAAATCACAAAGGCAGAGAGTGAAACCATAAATTTCTGTTAAAAGACACGATACAAGTGAAAAGCAAATCTGTGGATCACAAATGTTAAAATGCCCAAACTTCATGTTGATTAACTTAATCCCAAAAAGTTTTTTTTTTCTCTTTGAGGGCTTGAAAATTGTTGGCTATTATATTACACTCTACTATAATGCAGCCTGTTGGTAAAAAGACAGTGACACTATATTTCATGTAGTTTGACTTTGTACCCAGAAAATGATACAATTTTTGTCCTTTTTACACAGCCCTTGTATTTTAGACTTTATTGCAGCAGTTGAGAGAAACCCTCTGAGATCACGTTTGAATAATTCTTTTTTTAATGCAGTCTTGACACAAGCTCTCTTGTGTATAAATTAAAGCTGCAACAACGTAGAGCTGGTGAATAAACAACTGCGCAACTAACTGTCTCATTACTTGTAGAAACAAACTGTAATTGTTACCCAGTGTGGATGTTCATTCATTTCTGGACTTTAAGCTCATAATCAATGTTTTATCTGAAATCCAGTATTACCTGGTAAAAACCTGTTAGTGTCCAGTTACCTCCAGACCTCACATGTTGGCTAATCTTTACCGATATCCAAAAAATGTGCATACTAGAAGGCAGGCTTAAGATCTTATGAAAACTTAAGTATTAAAATAAACCGAATCACTTATAACTGTCTTGAGATGAATATAACCATTTTAATGTGAAGATATTTTTACAATTGTATCAGATATGTTTAGGTTTAGATCAGCAGTTCCCAATCCTTTGTCCTCGAGTCCCTCTTCGCTGTACTTTTTTTCTTCTTCTTTTTTTTTGAAACATTTCCCCAGTTTCTAAACCATTTCACTACTTAACAAACCCTCCATGAGGTAAACACATTCACTAAAATATGTAATAATGGGACACTTTGAGACCAGGATTTGGGGACACTGGCTTCCCAGATTCAGACTAAATGGATAAGTATTTAGGACTCTTATTTGTAGGTGTCACCAAAGTAGCCAAGTCCAGTTAAACTGTGTTATTACTAGCGTACTCTCTGAAGGCACTGACTAGAATCAGTGGCCAAGTTTTTGTTGTTTTATTTTCTTTTTTAAATAGTTTTGTAAACTTTTTTGTTGCCTGACTCATGTTGCTCAAAGATAAGATCCTCACTCGGGGAAGTGCCTTGACATTCAATTGTGTGACATCTCTCTTATGGCAATAGTTGAATCAAACTCTTGCCACAGAAATCGACTCTGGGCCTTTGATCAGTGTCTGATGTGATTTGTCCTGATGTGACTTCTGAAATGAAATCTTGCACTTCATTTTTCCTTTTTTTTAACAATCCATTTTTTCCATCACTGAAGTCACGACATTTGAAGGAAGAGGTTCACAAGGTTAGAACAGTTCAAAAATTGTGATTGATCCAAGTTCAGACATGCTTCTGCCAGTACGTATTACATAGGGGTACTTCTGCTCATTATTTACTCAATATGTGCAATCTGAGCTGATGGATTCACCACATAGATCAACCTCAATCTAAGCCAATGGTTTTGAAGTGATACTGCCTATATTTTTATTTCTTTCTGGGGGTTTTTTGTTTTGTTTTGGTTTTTTTTGGTGTCGTGAAAAGTACACAAGAGTGTTATTTTCCAATCGGTTTACAAAAAGAGTATACATTTTTAAATGAATAATATCTGAATGTTTACAGTAATCTGTTTCTGTTTTACTCAACTGAGAAAAAAATATATCTGTGGGCATTTCAAATCTTTAAGATGAAAATAAAGCACAATAATTTTACAGCTTGTGGTGCTTTTGTGTTTTTAAAAATAAGGACAAACACAATTTCCATTATATTCGCAGGTGTTTCAAATCATGCAACGGGTCAGGCATATTGCAGATATCCAAATATTAATTCTTGGGAACAAACCTGAGCTGCTGTGAGCAATTGTGCTGTATTGAGGGTTATCATGGAGAATAATGGTAGGATCTCTACTCCTCTTCTGGAGAGGATGCACCTGGGAAGCTCACAAAAGTGTACACATAGCATGTCGTGTTCACTTATTCACTGCAACTAGAACCACACTGAGACCTAGAAAGAAGAGCCAGTCAAACTGTTTTTTTTCCCATTTAAATAGTGTTTTCTACTGTCTAACACCTAAATATTAGTATATAAAATGTGATGAACTTCAGAGGTTTTAAACCACTGCTTCATACCAGCCTTATTTATATGCACATATTATCCACATCAAAAACAATCAGCTCAAAGCTGTTTGTTATTCAAATAAGCCACTAATACCAGGCTTGTTAAAACATCAAGGCAGTGGGATGAAATGCAACAAAACCCATTTGATAACAGTAAATGGGAAAGATATTCATATGCAAAAGAAGGACATGAATGTGTCATGTGAGAAAGTCCTGCACAAAGAAGAGTCTGCTCTCGTCTGCTACACACGTTGGCCTACAGAATATGTAAGGAGTAATACATAATGGGGCGACGGGGTGGTGCGATACGATCCAACGTGAAGGAGAGACATTACCAAACCAAAGCGTTTTATTCCTTTTATACCACAGCAAGTTGCCAATACTAACTTTTAGTTTTTATTTATTAAAAGAATGTCACTTTTTTTAATGTCTTTAGTTATATTTAATGAAAACAAACTAGCTCCTGTTAATGCTTACATTATAGCAGCCATAAACAGTCATTCCCTCACCAGCCTCTCCTATTTCCTCTCTTGAAGTTACAACAACCCAAAAATGCAGCATTTCATGTTTTTGAGGAACGATAGCACCTTCCATCCTGATGACTGTTACAAAATGCTGACACTTGAGATTCATTCCAAAATGTTACCATGTCAACAATTTTTAACATCAACACCTTTTTAAATCTTATGTGGAGAATCCACCATACAAGCGCCTGTGTAAGATGGTACTATAGAAACGATAACATATTAGAATAGGTGCCAATAAGAAACAAAACAGATTTTCATTAAATACTGTCTGATTAATCAACACCTGACAAATTGTGACTTCAACAGCACTGTAGATTAAAAACAATTAAAGGGCAGTAGCAGGTCGGCTGCAATCAGGATGGACTGCTGGAACTCCAACTCCTTCAAACACTTGGGAATCATGTTACCAGCTTTTAGAATTATTGTTGAAGTGAAAAAAATTTCCAGTAAGGCGCACACACAACATCTACTGCTTACAATGCCATCAAGGCTCATGTGTTTATTGCAAAGCCTGGTTAAAGTTTACTCCACTGCTTCTAGCTGATGCTGGAGCTGTTCTAAGTTTGAAGCTATGGGTGGACCCAAATGTCTGCATCAGCCACCAAGGTAGTGTTTGTAGATCATCAGAGGATGCTAATTAGCCTGTATAAAAGTGAACGGAGACACACGAATGCTATGGTTGCAATGTCAAATTGCAACAGCAGAGTGGACTGAAGGGGAGGCTTACAAGCTTCTAGAATAGTTGATCCAGATTAGGATCAACCCTTAAACCAGAACTGTGCGTCAAATGGGCATCCATGAGACCCTAACCACTGCAGACTCTGCGTTTGTCTTGCTCATGGAGAGCTTTGAGTGAAAACATTTACCTCCGAAGAAAAGCCTGAAACCCATGATCTAAAAGAGTAGAATGTGTTTTTTTTTCCTTTTTTTTTTTATATAAACAGGTCAAGTTGTATCAGTAACAGAGAAAAGCAATGCAGTGAGTTGTGTGAATATGTAGAAGCATCGAGTATATAACAGCAGTTGTAAGTCTTGGAAAAACGTTTTACTCCTGAAAAGGAAAAAAAAATGTAAACAGTAGAAATTTGCCGATCATGCATATAAATATGAATAAAAGTGGAAGTCTTCTTGTGTCTAGCATATTTTCAAAACATATCAGGCTAACAGAAAAATTAGCACTTAAAATTTAAAAGCCTTAATAGTTGTCAATTTATTGGGTAAAATAATCTAAGAAAATTAGATGGCCTAACTGCTGGTAATTTCCATTAGGGCAAGGTAAAACTTTCTACATGTGAATGTTGTCAAAAATACGTCCGTTAAACTACATATAAAAACCTGATGTTAAAGGAAGAAAACAAAAAAAAACAAAAACAAAGAAACGACACTGATCATAGTCCAAAGGCTGAGCCTAGCTATACATCAAGTTAAAAACACAGGACATTGTTTTGATCCACACCAAAACAATGATAAAACATTGATGTCCATAGCCACCGTGGTATGACGGAGGCCAAAAAACCTAAAAAGTTCCTATCAGCTGATGGTACAAAGTGATGGTCCAGGAATTTAGCCACTTCTCTGCGCTGATGACACCTGCTCCATTTTCAGCAGAACTGTAAAGTGAAAAAAAAAAAAAATCAAGGATAAATCAATACGGCTTTGAAAAGGTACAGGTGAAAATAGAACTGTGGAGTTAAAGCAAATAAATAAAAGAGAACTCTCACCTTCCATCTATTGCCGCATTCATTGCAGAAAACAAATGTGGTCATGGGCTCGTCAGCACTTCTAGTCTGAACCTGAGGGAAAATTTTAAAAAATGTGTCAAAAGGTGACAGTTTAATAACAATTCAATGAAGTAGAGCTACAACAAAAAACTGTACATAGCAACAGAGGTGCTCCACTTAAGTAACTGTGTAACTAGAAAGTGCACCTGTATGGTAGGTTTACCTGATAAAATGACCAATGAATGTAGGTATAAGGTATGTTCACCTGATTAGGTGTATTTGCTACCAATTTTGCATTAGCTTCCATAGGGAGTAGACAGATGACGACAAAAAAACAACACTAACACCACTTGCTAAATGTAACAGTCTGGACTGTTTGTCTGGTTATCATACACTATCTAGCAGGCTGTTTTGTATTTTATCCATGCTCTTTGGCTTGGAACATTCCCAAAACCGTAGCTGACAGAACCATATACTGATTCACAATATCTTTTGCCAAAATTTGCATGACACTGCACCTGCTGACAAAAGACACCGTCAGTGTGCAAATACTTAAACAAATGAATTCGGGTACTAAAGCTCTATAATGCTTTCGCTTTTGTTTCTTATGACGAAATAAGGCTAACTAGGAGCTGACATGTGTGTCTGTATTTAGGTTACATACAATTTCTCAAGAGGAATGCTTCTTGAAGCGCAAGCAGTAATAGCTACATTGGAATTAAAATTCACAAAAATTGAGGGAAGAAAATGAGAAGCATTCACATGCTAATGAGTTTTCTTAATAAAAGTATCTTGGTGTTGGGGACATAAAAATGACAAAAAAAAATTCTGTACATATCCCCGTTTTAATTTGGCAGTATGTCATTTCCAGGAAAATAGTGAACGTTTTAAATGCTTCCTAAACCACCAGGTAGTTCCCTCAAACTCGGGTCTTTCATGTAGCATTAGTCATGCAGCTTTGTTCATTCCCCTTCATTTATTTGTTGAAGTGTGTGTGTTCATTCCTCCTCTGAATCTCATCACAAACATGTACAAGCCCACTCCAGAAACACCACAAGCTGCTCTAATCATGATGGTACATGTCCTCCAAATTAGTACACAGCTAACGAGTGGGTATAACATGGTGACTACGAGAGCATTTGGAAGGATCAAGGCATGCTGTGTGTGTCTGTTGTGCAGAAAAGCTTATTTCTCAAGTTACAGTTTTATACTGCCTTGTGTTAAAACGGCAGTCTTTTCCATCTTTCCTGCCAGAAGCCTAATGCTCTCACTGCCACGAGGGAGAGGGAAAAAAAAAAAAGAAAAAAAAAAAAGACTGCTGCAGGCTGGTACCGATCCGAGGCACGGTATTCGGAAACCTCTGCTCTAGTGTACTGAAAATGACAAAGCCCAATGGGCAAATTGGCACGGAGAAATTCGACACAGTTCTCTTTAAACTATCATCTGCAACATTCAGATTGTTTACGAAGCCACTTGAGCCTGTTTAGATTCTTAAACTACTGGATATTACAGAAATCTACCTGACTTCCCGTTTCAGAAGGAAATACTTCAAGATAAAAATAAATTAAATCATGGTTCTCAGGCCAATTCATGGGTTTAAAAACAAAACAAAAAAAACCCACATTAGGAAGAAAAGTGCAATGTGTGTACAAACGTACCTGTGTGTAGGTGCACTTGTTCTTTTTGCATCTCCCGCAGGTGAACAGGTCAGTCTGGGTGCCTCCAGTCTTGGCCATCTGGTGGTCCCTGATAGCTTCTTTGGTCATATTCTTGCGCATCTCTTTCAGTTCATCACTGGCCATTTCCTGTCAGCATACACACACTCAAAATCATACAGCTCATGCCTTCAAGGCCATAAAATACATATAGCATGTCTCCACAGAGTAGCTGGGCAAAAGTCACAACCTCAGGGCTATCTGTATCCTAGCCGAGTATGTGTGATGTCCATTCACAAAATCTACCTGTGAAATTAGAAGTCTCTCTGGAGTTTATGACTAAGGTTAGACACAATAAATAAAAATTATTATGAAATGATTAAGCCAGGATTATCTCATTTTATGCGAGAATGTGTGTGGCACTGTAACATGCCTGCCTCACAGACCGTTCAGTTTAATGGCTGCCTGCAAACCAAATTTAAGTACACTAATACCTCATTCTTTAGCGAAAATACGTACGTATTCAAGTGCAAACTTACATACAGTACCAGTCAAAAGTTTGAACACCTTCTAATTCAATGTTTTTTCTTTAGTTTTATTAATTAAAAGACACTTCATGTCTTAAAGTAATGATGGA
>JAOTRR010000047.1:23750372-23761763 GCA_028570945.1 Gogo arcuatus
TGTTTGTTTATATAATAAACTCCTTTCCGCACTTACATCCGTCTAAAACAACCCTCATTTACGTGACACAGTTATTCTAGTTATTATCATACATATCTATATAGAATGCTTCAGAAGGTTATTTGTTATGAGTGTTTTTCTAAAAGGGCTTTTAAATAAAATATTACTTTAATGCCAGCTACGGAATTAATGTCTTCTGTAGTCTATAACTTGCCCATGGCGCTTTTCTCATTGCAAGGTGCTGTCTTATCTCCAGCTCAAATCATAATGGAGAAGTGCCTGGTAATTCGGTGCTTACCAGGATGCCCTCTGGCAGAGATATTAACATGTCAGACCAACGAGAGTGTGCTGTTCCATCACTTGCTTTAAGAATTCCAGTAGATTTTTTTTTTATGGGAAAGAAAATTACTTTTTACTGACCGTGGGCAAAAGTCCAACTAAAGACAGGATTGAAGTCACTTTTCATTCATCTTTGTCAATTTTGCAGTGAACTAAAGACAGGTCGTTCTGGCAGGCTTTTTAAACATTTCCATTAAGTAATTAAAGCTAACATGATCTCAGGTTTCTAAAACTAATCATGTTCTCTGCTTTACTATACTGAAGGACGAGCCACTCAGTCCTGGCACACCTCCACAGATACATACATAACCTTCCATTTTTACTCGTTGACTATTATGTAGGTAAATTGGTAGAATTTTTTTAATTTACAGATGTATTGTGTAAATTTCTCTCTGTCTCAAAAATGATCTTATTGTTATTATTTAGATTTGCAGAGTGTGCAGGTTTTAACCATTTTCACTCGAATGTTCCCCTGTAGACACTCACCTAAAGTGGTGAAAGCCGCATCTCAAGTTCTAAATAGCATGTGGCAGTACCGGGATCTGCGCAGCCTCTACAAAAAGGTAGTGAATTCATATGCATATATCCTATGCTGCAATATTCTACCTTTACATTTACAGCATTTGACAGACTCCTTTGTCCATGAGCAACTTAAAGAAGTACTTTGTAGTTGTCATCAAAAAATGTTTCCTAATGTTCATACAAAATAGGTCAGGGTCTATGAGTTCTATTAAGCTAAAACCCTGTTAGAAAAGGGTAAGTATAGCAGTGAAAACAGTATGAATCATGTGCTTTTTTGTTTCAGTGTACTATATTTTTGTATAGACACACAGATTTGCTCCAGGAAGGGATAAGGCAGTATTAAGATAAAGCTGTAGTATTAAACATTTACTTATATAGAAGCTCAGGATATTTCCACTGATTGTTCCATTCTGTCTGAAGCTCTGATTGCAAGTAAAAATATAGACATGCCATTGTGCTGTATGATGTCACAAGTAAGCACACAGTGTACAGGAGATTTTATAGAAAAAACAGTGGACAATAGGTTTAAAGTGTAAAAAAGATGCAGTGTAAGGCTTTTCCTGACTGGGAGAGTCTAGTGAACACTTTATAGGATGATAAAGAGACCTGCTACTAAATCTGACCAGGGCTACGACACAATTGGAAGAAAATTGGTTTACAAAGTATTTCAGAGCCATTCCAGTGTTTATTTCAAGGTGGTTAATAGAAACTCACTGACTGCCACATTGACTGATTTGCATTATTTGCAGGATGGTTATTCTCAGTACCACTTTGTGGGCTCCTCCTCTACAATAGAAAGAGACAGACAGAGACCTTACTCTTCCTCTCGCACTCCATCCATCTCTCCGGTGCGGACCTCACCCAATAACCGCTCAGGTGAGTGGACTTCTATGGGACTTGATTCAAACAGACCCATCTTCTGCAGTAAAAAGCATGTTATGTAAATAAGGTCATGAATACAGAATAGAGTTCATGCTTAGTTAGTCATTTACATATTTTACGTTTGGTAGAAGATGCCTCGCAGAAGGAATTACTAATGTAAGTGTGTGAATAGACAAGTTTTGCCCAAGTTGCCATAAACATTGTTATTTTACATTTTTCATAGCAGACCTAAACTAAAGGAAGTTCTGGAAGCAACTTTGATTTATGCATTGTAGGCAAATTTTAGAATGGTCATTATTCACCTAGAAATTGATTTTGACTTCCATATTTTTCACACTAGGCCTATTTTATTGACATATATAAATGGAACTGGGTAACACTGGGAGAGTTACAGTTAAGAAAACATTCTTATACCTTTAGTGTATATACTCTGATAAATCCAGATTTAAATGGGGTGTGTATGTAAATGTTTTTTCCTTGGAACTAATTTCTGAAAATCTTTTTTATATTGCCTTCCGTAGCAACTAAATTACTATATGAACAAAAAATTGAGGCTTAGTCAGAGCACATATATATATATATATATGTATATATATATATATATATAGAGAGAGAGAGAGAGAGAGAGAGAGAGAGCCTATAGACTACCTCGCCTCTAATGTAATTATTCTATATTTTCACCAGTATGATTCAGAGCTGGATACCGCAAGCTTTAAAAATAATAACGTGTGCACCCATGATGAATAGATGACTGTGTAGAGTTGTATTTTATCTCAGCAGTCTGGTTATAGCATATAAGCAGTCACTTTTGTAACTCTCACATCTTATCAGTGTTGCTTAAGCTGCAGTGCTCAAGGAGATGATGTGATGATCAATACATTTACAAGTAAGCACAATAGTATCCATCATTGGACAGTTATTAAACAGGTGAATGCATACTGATAAGAGTTAAACACACATTATAGGTATAGCCTGCTTGCTTAAGTCAAATCATGCCATGTGTCAGATCATAAGAATGATTATAATATATTAATAAGAAAACATTAATACACTTTTGTAGTCTTTGTAGATTTAGCATGCTCCAGAGGAGGAAGGAATTCTGTGATATGACTATATTTAGTAGAATTATTTGTCCATTTATGATTTTTGACCCCAAGCTACAGTGATTCAGGAGATACCTGAAAAGTACTTTTCTACTTTCTCAGCTAAAGTTGCAATCAGACCAAATGTGAATAAAAGACAGTTAACTGAAGGGTTAAGGGCACAGGATGTGAAAGATGCACCTTTGCTTCTAATAAAGGTTACTGTCACTTGTTCAGTTATTAAGTTATTGCTTTCCCACATCTGGGAAAAAATTGCCATTCCATCCATCAGCATATGCTAGGGGTTTTTTTGTGGTAAAATTCTATATTTCTCTCTGCCTGCTAGGATTTTCTTGTTAGCAATGTTGGCATGCCTGGTTTAAAGTTAGAGAAGGTGTCAAGACAGGACAGATGTCAGGGAAGAAACGTAACTGTGTGCAAACAGCTTCACCTCATTCTGTACAGCTTTACTTCATACTGTTGTAGCACTTCCTAGTCCTGAGATCTGTGCAAGGGGTTGTACTTAGGTCCTTCATATGACTGCGGCAAAGGTTTCTTCTGTGAACTAAACCTTATTTAATTATGTGCCACTGCAGCTTTATATCAGCACCAGGTGGCTGATCACCACCTCTCCTTACACTACCTTACACGATACAGTTGGGTCTTATATCGCCTATGGCAAGCTAACAGAGTGTGTAGGGAATACTACCTTTTCCTTTAAAACAAAGTGTGGAAGAGGCTTGAGTGTGCAATAAGCATACTTTTCTTCTAATAGCTTTTTCTTTTAATAGCTGCAGTAAGCTAATCAAGTCATTCATCGGGTATACTTTATTCGTGAAAAAGTGAATAATAACTCCTGAAAAGAAGGAAGATCTCAATGTGCTCTTCAGTTACACATGCTTTAGTCATGGAGAGGTCACTAGAGGTCACTGATACCCTGTACACCACTGTACCCCTTCAACCAAGAATCACTGTTAGACGATGAATCATCATAACAAGGACACAAAGGGATAAAACTTCCTGCCAAATTGTGTTACTACTTCGAGGAAATCATCTCAGCATTTGTTCTTTTTATGTGGATTACAAAATTATCTTCCTACATTCCCCATGAGAAAATACAGTTGGAAAAAATGCAGCTGATTTTAAATTATACTTAAAGTCCAAGAAAATTCTGAACCTTAAATAACATCTTTATGACATTGTGTGAATTGTATCTAGCTCATGTTGATTTAAGTAATCATTATACACTACATGGCCAAAAGTTTGTGGACACCTGACCATCACACCCATATGTGGGCCTTCCTCAAACTGTTGCCACAATGTTGGAAGCACACAATAGTATAGGATGTCTTTGTATGCTGCAGCATTATAATATCCCTTCACTGGAACTAAGAGGCCTAGACCTGTTCCAGCATGACAATGCCCCTGTGCACAAAGCAAGCTGCATGGAGACATGGTTTGCCAAGGTTGATGTGGAAGAATTTGAGTGTCCTGCACAGAGCCCTGACCTCAACCCCAATGATCAGCTTTGGGATGAACTGGAATGTAGACTGCACCCAAGGCCTCCACACCTGACACCAGTAACGGACCTCACTAATGCTCTTGTGACTGAATGAGCACAAATCCCCACAGCCACGCTCCAGAATCTAGTGGAAATCCTTCCCAGAAGATTGAAGGTTATTATAACAGAAAATGGGGACTAAATCTAGAATGGATGTTCAGCAAGTACATATGGGTTTGATAGTCACACGTCCAAAAACATACACACATTTCATCCAGATCCCTCAATTACGCTGAACTATAGATCAACGATGAAGAGAAAACAGAACTGTCATTATGTGACCGTTCAGCTTGTATCAGAGAAGTTAGATGTTTTTATCTTAATACATCAGAACTGATTAGGTGGGTTTGTAGTGGCAGGCAGGGTTGGTTGGTGGGGTTATATATTGTCGCTGTACCTTCATCTTAACCTTCATCTCAACCTTGATTGTGTTGCTGGTTGGCTCCCTTCGTTATCCTGTGATCCATACATACAGCTGGAGGTGTGCAGTTGTCACTTAGTCTTTGTTTTACTTTGAGTAATTAGATTTTCTAGCAGACCTTGTCAGTGTTACTTACCTGCAATGTTTATTGACACAAATTTGGCAAAAGAGGTGAAACAGATGCTCAGTATCAGGGATCAAGGAAAAGACTTAACAAAAACAACTATTAAGTGGCTGATACTATTTAGAAACTGCTGAAAATAGATACTGATATCTGCTCACTCTTCAAACATTTCTTTACAGTGGAGAGGGTTAAGGCCTGCAGATGCAGCAGCAACAACAAGGGCATTTTTCACACACTCACTTGTGTATCTTATGTACATCTGGAGGATTAACAGTGACATTCACATCCCTGTCCATCTGGATTCCAATTCGAACTGTAAAATATTTAGCGATTGCATTCACAACAACATTAAACACACTGACATGCTCTGTCTATCTTTAAATCTTTCCGCTGTTTTCATGATTGTTGCCATGGGCTGCATCTCAAATTGAAAACTCTGACCTGACGTTCAAAATAACACTTATATTTAATATTATACTGAATAATCTAGAAACTCTAGTGGACTGGTATGCAAAACAGACCTTTTGGTAAATTTGAAGGCTACATGAGAAGTTTTTAAAATACAAACCCTAAATGTAATCAGAAAACCAGTACTCAATACCTATGTAGAATAGTACATAAATATGCCATTTGTGACACAGGGCTAGCTTTTTGGTCAGTGGCAGACACACTGTCACATACTCAGTGGTATACGTCACTATTTATATTGGTATTGCACCACGCAGACACGTAGCCTTAATTTCGGAGGACGTGCACAAGTGACACTCCGAATGACCGCAGGATACATGCAGCAGCCACCTGGCATATGCGTATGTGTAGTTAAAAGCAAGTATAATCCAACCTTTAATGATTTGTTTCTGAGCTTGATATAGTACCGTATCTCTGTACCCAGTTGTGGTAGAAATTAGAATTTAATATTTTTTCTTTGTCCCAAAATGTTTCTTCTCTTGACTTGTGTATTGTGATGTACTCATGTGTTGAGATTTTTGTTTGTTTGTTTGTTTGTTTTTTTCTGTTTGTACTAAGCGAGTGCCCCCACCTCTCCACGAGAGATGATGAGTCTGAAGGAGAGGAAGACAGACTACGAGTTGACTGGAACTAATCCTGGTTACCATGGCAACAAGGGTGAACACACCTCCAGGAAGGACACCATGGCAGGTAAGGCCATGGCTCTGCTCACAGGAGCAGTAAACTTCCATCCTACCTATAAAACAGCTATAGTGGACAGCTGCAGAGACACTGACCTTGCTGGTATCATCAGACAGTGATATTCATATTCATCTGAGCAGCATTGTGCAGTAACTCTTCCTTGCTGTGTGTTCATTACCTGAACGCATGCGTGTGCTTGTTTGTTCAGACTGTTTACCTGATTATAGACACAATGAGTCCGGCTCCTCCACAGGCACATTACTACATGCGGATGCAGACACTTTGTGTTCATTCATGAACCTGTTCTCAAATGTGTGCAGCACAAATCTCCAGTGGAACTGCCACGCTGTTCCGGGGTGCTTATGTGTCTCCCAGTGATGACCTCAAACATAACCAGGTAAACAATTTTTACCAGCTGAAAATACATTTGCAACCTCACCAACTCACTATTGCAGGGTTGAATATGAAAAATGGTATGAAGGTAACTGTTTGAAAGTGCTGCCTAGCCAGGGATGGGTAAAAATATAACAAAGTGGGTTTTGATACATAATACAAAATACACCAAATGTAAATGTATTGAAATCACAAACAAATAGTCCAACCTTAAAGGTTTTGACATTTTGAAAATGACCTTAAATGTTTTGATATTAAAGGAACACCATGTATTTAGTCAGGGGTCAGTAGTGCTACATTAGTTGACAGGAATAAAGTTAGGTTTCTGGCATATAATTGCTAACAGTACAATGCCTTGTATAATTGTTGACACCCCTTGAGGTTTTCTACATTTTGTAGCGTTACAACCCGGAAATTAAATCGACTTAATTGGCATTACTGGTCATGAAGCTACACAAAATAGCCCATAATATTGACTTGGGGAAGTTGCAATATAGTTTTGCAAAATTATTTACAAATAATTTTTTTTAAAAACAGGAGCTGAGGTTGCATATGCAATATAGTCTTCAGCCTCATGGTTGTGAAACTGCTAAATTAGATTTGCTGCAACCAGTTGCCATCAGACATCACATAATTATTCGAATGGAGTCCACCTGTGTGCAGTTAAAGTGTCACGTCATCTCAGTACGAATACACTTGTTCCTGGAAAGCCCCAGATTATGTTAGAGAACATACCTAAACAAACAGCATCATGAAGGATCTATCAAAACAAGTCCTGTACAATGTTATGGAAAAGTATCAATCAAGGCTTGGTTATACAAAAATAAAATTAATAATAATAATAAGCCCTGCTCATCACCCTGAGAACACCATCCACACAGTGAAGCATGGTGGAGGTAGCCTCATGTTATGGGGATGCTTTTCATCAGCAGAGACTGGCTGGGGTTGAGGGTAAGATGGTGGACCCAAATACCATCAAATACAAATTACAAAACTGCATTTAGTATTTTCCATACAGGTTTTAAATACATGTATCAGAAACCCTGCCCAGTCCTGAGACTAGGAGAATAAAGTAAATGCTCACATTATTCATTTTTGTCATGCTGCTATCAGGTGTCCGCTCAAGGTAATCCATCAGAGGCCTACCCTCCCTTTCAGACTCCTCCAGGAGCTAATTTTGAGGAAAATTATTATGAGGACCAAGCGCACCAACGCCCCCCAGCCACCGCAGACGGCACCCTGCACCTCGGCCTCAAGTCCACTGGCAACTATGTGGACTTCTACTCAGCCTCTCGGCCCTACAGCGAACTCAACTATGAGACGAGTCACTATCCCGCCTCGCCCGACTCCTGGGTGTAGAGGCAGTGAGCAGGGCTGAGGGTCGGGGTGAAGACACGCAGACATAATCCAGCCCGCATGTGCATGAACACTACCGGACACACTCACACACCAACACACACCTTCAGTTTGAATGGACGGCACTTGATTCACAGAGAAAAAGAAACTGATGATGTTCTGGAGAAAGAATGCAAAAGGAACATGTTTTACTAAAAAGAAAATTTGAGGGACAAGGATGGTCCACAAAGCAGAACAATTCAGGAAGCAGCGAGGGAAAACTATAACTGTGATATAGAGGAGATGGGGACATGAAGCACAAGAACATGTCATGCGTCAACACAAGCTGAGGACATAGATCTGACACATTTTTAGGACATCTGTTTGCGTTTGACCTGCTTTTTATGGAGGGCTTTCTTCACAAGGAGATTTTTATCTTTTTTGTTCATTATCTTTATTTTGTATCTCCTCTTTTTAACTTCTTAATTCTAGTGTAAAGTATTTGTTGTATATTGCAGATGTAGATACAAGTTACATTGTGTATATTTCAGAAAACAAAAAAACAAACTGATGTGTCTTTCCCTGTGGCTCATAATATCATTTTTTTTCTGGTATATCTGGAAAACAGAGGAAAGGATACTCCTACATTCTCCTGGAGGTAAGGTCATTTCTGGCACCACAAAAAGTAGACTTTGATTTAAAAGTGTTGTTTATTCAAACATTCTTTTGAGAACACCTACAGTGATATCACAGAGCATCATCATTCCATGCACAGAGTGCTACACTGCCTGGCAAGAGTTTACCGATTAACATTTTTGGCTTTATTTTGCTCAGATGCTTTTGTCCTATAAAGGTTTAGTGACAGGTTGCAATGAAACTGTCGTTCCACTATGCTTCCAGTGATCTGTGCTCTGTTTTTGTAAAATGTGCCAAACGTGGTTATCCCTGAACCAGTGGATCACCACTGTGCTGACATTGAAGTTTACGTTCTACGCCATCATTACTGATTCTAACAATATTAGTTTTCTTGTTTTTTTTGTTTTGTTTTTTTTGCATTTCAATGGCATATAGCCACGCACTGCGACAAGACTTGGATAACAATTGGAGGGATACAGCCTTTCAGCACTCATGTCCCTTCTAAGATGTATAATTCATTTATGCTGTGTTGTAAAATAGATGATTGAGCAAAGCAGCTTTTTTATTTACAGAAACCAGTGGTTTTTAAGTTCATCGTAGACTAATCTGTCAATAGATTATGAATATATATTATATAAATACAAATATATATATATATATAAATATATACTTTTTATGTGCCGATGTGGATGTCACCTAATGCAGCAACTTTGCAAAGGAAAAAAAATACATGTAGGATTTCGTTCACGTTACTTCTGATCTTAAATTTCCTCCAAGCTGTTGCCCTCCTGTTGTCATGTTGTTGCTGTGTGAAGCAGGTGAGACCAGGGCTCCAGACACCCAGAGCAATTATGCGGCCAGGTTTCTAACACAGAAAAGGTGCTAAAACACACGCACATATCCTTTTTTGCGTCCTGGATAATGTGTTTGCTGTTTGATGTTACTATCTTTCAAAATATTACAGCTGTTTTGAACGTGTTTCATCCCCAGAGTGAAATTGAGGCCCCCTCATGACGGCGTGTTCTTGTTTCTAAAAAATCAAAAATGCAACACTGCAAAAATTAGCTGCTAGTCTAGACATGCTCGTAGAAAGAGTTATTTTCAGTCACAGTTGCACCCTTTCCTTTTATCTCAGGATATCTTATATTGGTTCTGTAATGGCTCGGGGAAAGATCCTTCCCTCAGCGAGCAGGCGAGACTGAAAGACACTGAGAGCAGCAGTCATGGCCTCTGATCAAGCTCTTATTTAACCTGAAGTAGTTGTGGATGAGTTCTGAAGTGTGGCGGTAAGCCCTGGTCTTCCCTCCATATCATTTTGAGCTTAGAGATAACTGTCAGAGGCAAGGAACCAAATGATAATCTCCTGAATTTGTCTCACATATCTTTCAGCACTATCAATAGTAAACATCGGGGGGGGAAAACCATGCACAAAATATTTGTGGAAAAAGTAGACATGTCTGAAGACTTGTATTGGAAATGTAAGTACATTTTTCTGTTGCTAGACAAAGTGTTTGAGAGAATTGTGAACCTTTTTATTGCCAGATTGCAACTGCTATAAGATATAAACTGACTATCAAATCATTTTGTGTGAATCATTATTACTAAAAGAATTGTACTTGGTAAGATTCAGCCAAAAAACGGACCTCTAACAGCTGTACCATATTTGTAGCATATGAAGAACATTGATATTGATGTTGATATTAGTTACAGTGATTCACAAAGGTAAGCATTTCTGCGTTTTTTTGGGTTAGACTGTTTGGTTATGGTTGTACAATCTACTTTAGCTCGAGTTCTCTGTTGGGAATTAGAGGCCAGTGGAGCTAGCGGTAGGTTTTTGATAAGGGTTTTATCATGGTGTGTTCCCCCAATAGATACTCTATATGGCTAATAGTTTGTGGACACCTAACCATAACACCCATATGTTTTTCTTCCCAAAACTTACCACAAAGTTGGAAGCACACAGTTAGTGTAGGATGTCTTTGTATGCTGCAGTATTACAATTTCCTTTCACTGGAACTACGGGGTTCAAACATGACATTGTGCACAAAGCAAGGTCCACGTTCAATGTCTCCATAAATGCAATGTGCAGACAACTGAAACTAAATCTTACATTCATAGTTACTTAATGTTATTGTTTGTTAATCCTTAACAATCATATTTAGAGTAGTGGCTAATACTAAACATGTCTAATGACATGTCTTAATTTGCACACTGTACTCCATGTGGTGCGATATACTCCAACTGAATAAGGGTTCAGAACAATATGCTGATGGGGTAAATTTGGAATTATGCGTGATTACTGCCCTTTCTAATTGCCTAGATATTCATCTTTGTTGTTAATTTCAGTGTGATAAGAACATATCAGAGAGTAAAAATTAAGATATAATTACAGGGCCACCCACTGGGATAATGAAGATGGAAATATTTCTGGGTTAAATGCTGCGAGGCTGTGCCGTGTATGCAGTGATGTCTAGGTACAATACCGTCCCCTGCTGGACACATCACACACGAAAAACCGGAATGCTTTGCTATAGGTGGACGTGCAAGTCCTTAGAAATTAGGAATTTACATAACATTAACTACAAACATCATACTTACTTATTATAATTATTTATTAATTATATATTACCAGACTGCACCAGTCAAAACTACACTGCCCAGCCGAGAGAAAAAAGTCACACACACTAATATTTCGTTGGACCACCTTTAGCCTTGATTATGGAGCGCATTCACCATTGCATTGTTTCAACAACCTTATACAACGTTACAACATTTAGTTCCATCCAGAGTTGCATTAATTTTTTACCGAGATCTTGTGCTGATGATGGGAGAGTCGAACCACTGCGTAAAGTCTTCTCCAGCACATCCCAATGACCTTCAATGGCATTAACATCAGGACTCTGTGGTGGCCAATTCATGTGTGAAAATGATTCCTCATGCTTCCTGA
>JAOTRR010000047.1:23769658-23782950 GCA_028570945.1 Gogo arcuatus
TTTAAATGGGAAACATGCTTCAGTTACATTGTGTTCACTATCATTTCCAGGGGTGGCAATTTTTTTCAAACTAATCTTTACAAGGGGTGCCAATAATTGTGGAGGGCACTGTATGTAATTACTGCTTATTTTACAATGATCTACCAAAACATGACTCCATTACTGCTTACTGAGTAATTATCCAGTGTTCAATAGTCGTGATGTACATGTTAAGTGCTACTCATTCAGTCCTGCTTAGGTTCTGTGTAATTACCTGTGAGTAACTAAACAGTATTATAAAGTTTCGCCCTGCAAATGGAAGCTTGGAAGCTAGAATATTAGAAGGAAAGCTAATACTGATACAAATTTTATAAAATCCTCCAAAAAAACATCCGTATGTAAATAGAGGAATAATTTCTTAATGAAATTGTTGGCATGTTTATTTCAAAACAATTCAGTAGTTTAGATGACATCAATCTGATACCCAGAAGAAATGGTGGATCGAATATCAAAGAAAAAAAAGGCAAATTCAGTCTGATCCTATAATTTTTTGGAACTAGAAATAGTTACATATAAAGAGACATGGTGTCTTCTTCTTCTTTCAGCTGCTCCCTTTAGGGGTCACCACAGCAGATCCTCCTTCCCAATTTATGATCCGCATATTTGATTTGGCATAGGTTTTTACACCGGATGCCCTTCCTGACACAACCCTCCCCAATCTATCCAGGCTTGGGACTGGCACTAAGTATGCACTGGCTTGTGCAACCCTAGTGGCTGGGTATTTTACCTAATCTGCATGTTTTTGAACTGTGGGAGGAAACTGGCGCACCCATAAAGAGACATGGTGTCAGTATCAGTATCCTTATTGGAAAGGAAAAATTAATACTGTGCCATCTCTGTTCTGTAGTCATAATTGTGAACTGTCATGACATCATGACAATGCTGGCTTTGTTGGTGGGATTTTTTTCTTCTTCCACCATCTCCAGTGTAATTACAAGGAAACCACTTTTAGCTCTCTCTTGTGCGTGTGGATTTGCCACTGCCAATCACTGGCAGGGTATGGGAATGTTAAAGTCAGAAAATTCTTTAGTTCTCTAAGAGGTTCTTTAAAAATTCTTATAAACCAGGCAACTAAGCCCAAGCAAGTGTATGTTTATTGTCACAAAGTCAATAACCAAGCAAAGGTCTCAGCATAAACTAAAATTTTAGTCAGATAATCGCAGCTGTTCTGTTTGTGTGCTGAGAGAAAGCACGTTAGCTTTAGCTCATATTATATTATTTGATCAACTTATACAGGAACAAAAATAGATTTTTAATATATTTTAACCATGTTATGAGGAACACTTGGAAACTGGGTTATTCATGCAGTTATCCAATCAGATACAGGTCAAGAGCTTCAGTTAAATACTTATCAGTTGTTTACACTGGTCTAGCTAATGATACTAATATTAGCCCACGAAATTCATTGGAAGCATTACCACTTAATTAACAGCATTTTTACATGTTTTTGATATACATACATTATTAGGCATTAAACTTGTACTGTATTTTGTTGATGAAATTTACACACAAATGTACACCTGTTTAAAGCTACTTAGTGGCCTATTTTTCCCAATTGTTCCACTATATGAAATTTACAGAAATCCCTGATAAGAGACTTTGCAGTCTGGTTGTATTGTGTGCAAGAATCTGTCCTTCTGTGTCTCCTATTAAAAGCACCTGGTGTCTAAAAAGCTGAATTTAGACCACATCATGAAACCTGTGCTGGAAATTCACCATTTTATTGAAACTCATGCTTTCAGTCATAGACAGGTCAAAAATCTCGTCACAGAGTTTGAAGTAAACCTTCCGTGATCTGCCACGTCACTGCACTGTTAGGTGGCTTTCCAGAGGCAAAGTGAATCTGCTCCTGGAAGAGAAGCACAAGAACTATCCTTAGCTCTCTGATGGATTATAGATTTGGTGTTTATGGTGGACATGCTACAGCACGCGGACAGACTGAGCCTTTATCTACAAGAGAAATTAAAGATGCTGCCTGACTTGATGTAAACAGTATTTACATTTGTCAACAAACTCAAGCTATTTTCCTTCTGTGTTAGCTGCAAGCAAACAAGTACCTGATGTCCTAAAATTGAGTATTGCACATAGCAAAACACCCAGAGTGTTGAATTAACACAATACAACGTTTTTATATGTTCAGTTGGACACAAATTAACTCTGAAAGGGTGGTGCAGTGGTTAGCACTGTCGCCTCACAGCAAGAAGGTTCCGCGTTTGAACCTCACAGCCAACAAGGGGCCTTCCTGTGTGGAGTTTGTATGTTCTCCCTATATCTGTGTGGGTTTCCTCTGGGTGCTCTGGTTTCCTTCCAACGACATGTGGATTAGTTCAATTGGCTACTCTAAATTGCCCATAGGTGTGAGTGTGAATGGTTGTCTGTCTCTCTGTGTTGGCCCTGTGATGGATCGGTGGCCTGTCCAGCGTGTACTCCACCTCTTGCCTGAAGTTGGCTGGGATTGGCTCCAGCTTCCCTGCAATGGATAAGTGGCATAGAAAATGAATGTCTGAAAGTGCAAAATCAACAGTCTGGGCATCAATTCAACACTTGCTGTGCATGCTATACAACACTTCTTGAAAATATACAATGGAGCTTTGAGGACAGATTCCACGATCTACAACTGAAAAGGCTACAAAGTATATTGCTGCTGTATAAGTATATCCCTTTGCTGCTGACTGTTTGAAAGCCCCATTTGTGACAGATGAAGCTACACGTCAAATGGAGATGATCAAACTTTTTGAAGATGACAGACTCAAGTCTGCTATGAGGAAGGGAACCTTGGAGTTTTGGAAAACTGTCTCAGTAGAGAACTATCCCAATGTAAAATAATCAAACCAGATTTGAAACTGATAATGGAAAACAAGGAGTCAGAAGTTTCACTGAGTCAAAACCAGATAGAAGTCAGCTAGGATATATGGTTTGAACTCATACAGACTTGTGTTCTGTCATTATAATCATTATAAGCTGCTATTGGTATAGTAGTGCTAGTTATCACATTAAAAAAAAAAAAAAAAAAACATGAATAATCTAATTTAGTCACATGAAGTCAATTTAGGCCCCTGGTTGTCTGGGACCCCAGGCGATTACATATACAGCTTATAGCAAGAAATGTTCTGGCACATTGCTAGATTTGCACCAAACTTTTTCTATGTAGAGCAAGCTAGGCATGACTAACTGATCTCAGCTTTTAGGTTTCAACTTAATCTAATGTTATGACAATATTTTATACAGATTGCAGATTTTTTTAACAGAAGCGCTTGGGGTCATGTATTTTATTGAAAATTATATATAAAACCTTATACCAGAAGCCGAGTCAAATACTCTGTAAAAACGTCATTAAACGCAAATTGTTAGTTTATTAGAGGAACATTGGTAATAAAGCATACGGGTACCACTTCATTTTCAGGACTACATATAAGGGTTTAATTAAGGTATTTTGTTTAATAAAGCTCAAATTAGACAATTACAAAAGGTTTATTTACTATGTATTTTTTTTATTTTATAAATACCTGCACTGTTAAAGACAACTAGAGATGTATTATGTGAAAATTACTAATAATTGCATTATTAGTTATTATAATGCACAATAAACACTTCATTTCACAACTATATATATAAAATAATTCAGTCACTCACAAAATAGCAGCTATAATATCAAATTCTTATTCTGTGTATGACGTTTCTGAAAAAGTGTCTGCTATATCGTCCCCAAAACCCACTCTTCAGTTTAAAAAACCCACTCTTCAGTTAATCCAGTTAACCATTTCTCCTCCCTGTTCCTTCATAATCAGAGGTCAGATGTCATGTTCATGACTGTGATGCTAATCTGAGTGTGTGTGTAAAACCACTGACCACTGACTGAATTATTCCTCTTTCACCATCTTTAACCCCTAACAGAGGACACCATCATTTTCCTGCCTCCTGTAACATCCACCTTAATGGAGCATACGGAAGAATACAAATAAAGCTGAATTCTCATATATTCTGCACCTGTGTTGATAAAGGCTGAGATATGTGACAATTCATTTTCAGAAAGTTCTGGTGGGAGTTACGTAAAGAGCTTCATGTGTGTGGTTTTATTATTTTAGAATAGAATTCCATTGAACTCTCTCAAAGCACTTTCACAGCATCAATCACACTAAATGGTTGTGATGATGCCTTTGCACCACAGTTCTGGTTTGTGGGATTGTTTTTTTTTTTTCATGCACTGATAATGGTCTGACCTACTGAAAACATTTTTTGTAACTCAGAGACTCAGAAACAGAGTGAGGATCCGTGTACAAGAGGTTTACTTGGCAGACAAAATGAAATCATAATCCCAATCCAAAAATGTTAAGGCAGGCAAAAGGTTAAATTACAGTCGGGAACAGCAAACATGACCAGAGGATAATCAAAAAAACAAAAAAAACCCCACAATATAAACATCGCAAGGCAGTCAGATATAGTAGTGAATATAAAAAGTCTGCACACCCCTGTTAAAATGGCAGGTTTTTGTGATGTAAAAAATGAAAGAAGATAAATCAATCAAACAAACAAAAACCACACAGATTAATAAGACAGAAGAGACAGAAGGGACTGTGAGCAGCTACGCCACTGGAGTTACATCCTGACAACTTTTGGAAGACTTTTCTTTTTCTTCCTGTTTGTTTTTGTAACTGTAAAGCGACCTTGAGTGTGAGGCGCGCTATATAAATTAAACTTATTATTATTATTATATCATTTTCCCACCTTTAATGTGAAAAACAAATTTGAAACATTTTAGGAAAAAAATAAAAATCTTTCAATAACCTGCTTGCATAAGTATGTACACCCCATAACTAATACTTGGCACCTTTTGCTTGTAGTGCAGCACTCAGTGTTTTGGGGTAAGAGTCTACCAACTTAGTACATCTTGATTTGGTAATTTGATTCTGCTTTTCCTTGCAAAAATCCTCCAGATCTATCAAATTATGAGGGGATCTCCTGTGAACAGCTGTGCAGTACATTCTTCAAGTTATTCCAGATGTTTTCAATAGGATTTAGATCTGGGCTCTGACAGGATCATTTCCAGAATCATCCTGTGAAGCCATTCCTCTGTTGACTTGGAAAGAACAGCAAACAATTAGCTATAAGCCACAGGTAGTGTGCTCCATGTACAGAATAGCGGGCTTTGGGATCCAGCAATTCGCATGACGTTCTGCAGTGCCATCTACTGTCCTGACAGGTCAGTGAGAAAAATCCTGCTTCACACCCACACTGAGGTGACAAAGCGCTGCTACGTCTGAGACAGAGATCACACACAGTTACTGTTTTTTAATAGTTTTTTTTTTTTTTTTAATTAGCTGTACTGACTTTGCCATTTCTCTCGAAATCATCATTTCAGTATCATCTGACACAGGAAAGGGGCTTTTGCGAGAAAATACTGTACCAGGAAATGTAGAATTATCTTTCCTGCAGGGTAATAAACAATTGCACAACCTTCCAGTTAAAAAATATGTTGTATTCCTCATTAATCTCACAGCACTTACATATTCTACATTTTTTAAAACATTGTTTTATTTGACCAGTTCTGCACACCTTCCAGAATTTCTCAAGTACTGGAAATGTTATTACAGCTTTTCTAAATTGCTAAAACACATTTTTTCAGAAATCGTCCCTCCTTTTCTCAAAACAGTAAACCCAAAACCCAAAATTCAAGCTACATTCACAAAATCTTTGACTTGTCAAAATCAAACAATCCACTCAAAACTACTACACCTTTGTTCAAAACCAAACACTGCTGTCAGATGAGACAAAGCCGGCCAATGCATAAACACGACTCAGCAGTCAGTAGACACTAGTGTTGTAATACTTGAGATCAGTCTCAAGACCACTTTTTGAAGGTCTCGATCTCGTCTTGGAAACGACTGCATTTTTACTCGGTCTTGTCTCGGTCCATGTCTCGGAGACATGGAGAACTCAGGATTTTATTTCAAGACTGGTCAAGCGCACAACTGTGGGGATTTCACTAAATTGCCTGTGCATTGTCTGATTTATTTGATAACATTGTTACTGTGATTGGATGTAAAATTTCCTGCTTCAAATGCGACCAATAACGTGACAGATCATTTGAAATTTTTCTTCCTGTTAACGGCTGTCACTCCTCCCCACCCCCCTTCACACACACTGGTCTCGCCCTGCCTTGGTCTTGATACACTTTGGTCTTGGCCATTACTTGGTCTCGGTTTAGGTGGTCTTGACTACAACACAACACTAGTAGACTACACAAAAAAATACAAAAACACCGTACTCTGGGCATAGCGGCGGGGGGGGCGTCTTTATTTAGGATATTTGCACTTATGTATTTATATGTATACTACAGAAAACCTGCAACAAACAAACAAAAAAACCCTACAATAATTGTTTACAGTAAGCATGTCAATCATTCATTCTGCCTCAGTATCATGTCTCTGGTCTGGGTCAGGCCACAGGACTTCATCTACGTCACAGGAAATGCTCTCCCTTGCTAGGCAACAGGAAAAGAATCCTTTGGCATGCAGAATCCAGCCTTGAACAGATTTCACTCCTACATCATCACGAGACGTCCATTGACCGGAGGAGATTTTCCCGCGTATAGGGGTTTCAGTCATATACTTTCCACTGCCATGCTTTAAAAAAAAATCTTCTATAGGGTTTAGGAAGGGAGAGTATGGTGGAAGGCAAACATTTATAAAACACTGGTTATTGATGAACCATTCACATATTCATGGACCACGGTAAAAGTTCATATTGTCCCAAATGACATCATGATCCCCCTGCTCATGTCCAAGCAAACATCTCGTAGACCATCCAGAAATGTCAGGGGATGTTCAGTGTTGTATGGCCCTACGGTAACGTGGCGGTGGAGAACCCTACGGTTGCTGATGGCTGCACATCAGGCCACGTTGCCACCACGCTGGCCTGGCACTTCTATAAAGGCATGTTGACCAATTATGTTGCAAAATGTGTAGTTTTGTAAATGCTACAGCATGACAGACCTCGTGTGTCAGTATACATGTTCTGCTTTACATAAAGAACAGTACAGTATATAGTCAAACTGTAAGTTGGAATTTACACTTACTTGCACATATTGATTTCGCTGCTCTTTCACACTTTCTGAGTTGCGCTCAAATGGTACTTGGTAGGTTTTGTTTAATCTATATCTGGTTGCATTGCAGGACCCGATCAATTGTGCTAAGGCTCACACTTGATTCCTTCTCTATTGAATGACTACTGTCTATTCAATAACCCACTTGTATTTCACACAGTCAAACTGCATTATTTTGAAGCACCATATGAACAATGAGAGTCTCCTGTTGTGGAGAGAACATGTGTCCTTCCACCCTCATATGGCCATCTTTCAATTCTACAAAAAGAGATCATTTTGTTACAAGTGTCCATACTGTAATACTGTACAATACAATTATAGTACAGCACTGGAGGAAAGACTGTTTCCTGTCCCATTTCTAGACTATTGGTAGAGCAATTTACTGACATCCTACTGTATACTTTTACTGTACTCTACCTTTCATAGACCAAAGAGATATATGACCTGTCCTCTTCTCTGAATGTCCTGATTACGGAGGCCACGTGTCGTCTTGCTTCCCCCATACTCATGCCATGAACCAGAATCACTGCTCTTGTTCTTCCTCTTCCTCATCCACCACCTCTGACACGCACGTCTCTTCCTCTTCTATTGCTGCGCTCCACTGTTGAAATCACAATTCAACTCCGACATGCCATTTGCATCTGAACTGGCTTATATCCTGTTTACTGATTGGACACGCGTGAACAATGTTGAGCGGTGGCGTGTTAACAATGACAATAGTGTGTTAGTTTAACCTTTGTGGCCTGTGTGCACCTGTGTCAAGGGGCACCACACTGCAAAAGTGTGTTTTGTGAATGAAAATGTGTTGAGTTTTGCAAAAAGAGTGAATCAGATCTGCAAAAATGTGTCTGTGATTGATTCAGTAATTGAGTTTTGGTAGTTGACAGTTTTGCTCTGAGAATTG
Organism: Gogo arcuatus; assembly: GCA_028570945.1. Taxonomy (NCBI): domain Eukaryota; kingdom Metazoa; phylum Chordata; class Actinopteri; order Siluriformes; family Anchariidae; genus Gogo; species Gogo arcuatus. The sequence goes on from JAOTRR010000047.1 coordinate 23,777,704, forward strand.
GGTTTAGTGTTTTAGAAAAATATCAGGGGTAAGGAAATATTAACTTACTTGTCTGTCATTGTACCTTTTTTGTGAATCTACAATATGAAACTATTAAAAGGTAAAGAAGTTTGATATTTATTTGAAGACTAAGCTCATACCAGATATACTGTATATAGGGTGATATAACTCTTGAAAAGTGTCTGGCGGCACATCTATGTCCATATTAATGAATATAAATATAAGCTTAATTTACACACACAAAAAAAAGTCAGAAGTATTATCAATAATTTATGGTTGGTAACTAAAAATTTCTATTCTCATTTTGAAGGTACTTACCAACTAGAGACTCCTTTTGTTCAAGTGTTTAATTACAGAGTCTGTGACTCAGCACAGTGACAAGGATCAAAAGTGTATGTGACGCCATCTGGGACCGTCTTGTCCAAGACTTCATGACACAGCCGAGTGGGGGAAGAATAGCCTTCAAATCTCTCAATCTCTAGGCCTTCACTAATTGCCCAAGAGCCTTGAATGGCAGACATGTCATCATTGAGACCTTTTCCTCCAGTGGCTCCCTGTTTCACAACTACTCAAGGATGTTTTCCATTGTCTTTCTGGTATTTGTTGATGCCGGATGCAAGTTCAGGTTAGTTGACATGAGAGCCTAGTGTTAGGAACAGTGATGAGGGCCTCTGCTTTTGAGTTTGCCCTGAGGCAGGAGACCCTCCTGAAGGATGCACCACTTCCTGGAGATGATGAAGACCTTGAACCCTTGTCTTATGCCTTCTTAGCAGATGAGGTTTTTCCCCACAGAAACAATGTCATATACCCAAACCCTGGGCACAATGAAGGTGATGCGAGAGACAAAAATTAAAAAGTCTCTCAAGCCAGACATGTCACCATAGAGGCTTTACTGCACGGGGTTTGGTGTATCACCAAAGGCAGCCAAAATAACACTGAAGGCCTCCTGTATACTCCATAACTTTCCTTCAGTGGAATTTTATTTTATTAATTGTACTTTTTATATATTAATGTAAAAAAAAAAAAACCAGAGAGAGAGAGAGAGAGAGAGAGGAAAGTGTGAAAGCACCCTATTTTGAGTGCGCTTCAAGAACAAAGCGCCACAACCCACACTCAAAATGTTCAAATAGCTTGAAATACTATTTCTTCCAGGCAGGAGGATGAAATTCAAAAATCTTACATGTAGCTTTATATAAATAACTTTTAGTCATGCTGATATCACACTCAAATGTTGTTGTACAGAATATCAGTACAGCTGTGATTACTTGTGGCATATTCACAACAGCAGCACTCGTGTGACACTGCTTAAATCACAAAACTACATTATTAAATGAACATCCTCTTCTGCATTAATGAACATTTTATGACTGACAAATAGAACAAAAATTGAATGATTTTTTTGAATTAAAACACACTGAACCACTGTATCACACTTTTGATTTAATATTTGTAATAAAATTTTCCAACAAACAAAAAAAAAAAAGAAAGAAAAAAGGAGTACTCGTCTGCCTGTATAAGGATGTAATTACAGTTTCAGCCACCTTGCAGGGGTTTTTAAAACATTCAGAATACTGAATATGTCTCACACGAACATGCTACGGATAGGACAAGGTTACGCTGACCTGACATGTGAGAGTCTTTAGTACTGTACCAGCACGCCATCTGCATCCTACACAGCGCCACAGCTCCACACAGTCACCGTGCTTCTGAAGCAAACTCGGTGAGGAACTCCGAAAGCAGGTGAGACATACGTGTTCGAGAACCAGCCAGTCACTACATGCACATATAAAAATAGAAACATTTTGCTTTTAAAAGGAGCCCAAACAATATTGAGAAGCCTACAGTATCCAGGTTCGGTTAATTCTGAGGGCAGTTTTGTGGCAGACATGAAGAAATGACTTTGCTACAAAATGTGAGCTGTCGGTATTGTAAAATTTACATTATGTACAAACTGTTAGGAAATCTTTTGGAATATGGAAACAAAATGGTTTTGTTCTACCAAACTGGATCAGTCTTCCCGCATTGTAAAGCATTTACTGATCTTGAGAAAAATTCATACCAGTTTGATGGATCGAGGTGAAAATCATATGAACACTGATTCACTATCTGAAGACCTTCAACCTATTGCTTTTAAGACATTTCAAGATTTTCTGAAGCACAATCAATCATTCATGTACAGTAACGTCAGTAAGGTGGTGAAGTACAAGACCAACAACAGTCGACAGTTTATAACATTGACAGGAAACTCATGCTATTCTAGCCACTGAGGCAATCAGCACACAAGACAGTCTCTTGGGTTATCAGGAAGGATGGAGAGCTTCAGAACTGGACAGAAAACCTTCACAGCTCACCGCAAGACGTAAACACTACTATCCAGCTTCACGGTGCAGTTTCCTTGCTCGTATACGACGTGCTTCAGTAAAATTAATGCTGACTGTCCTGTCCCAACTTCCCCAGTGCTCTGCATAAAAAGAATGCCACAGTCGCATGAGGTGCGGGATTGGTTTGTCCTCTGAGATCTGAACTTCAAATCCACACTCCAGCCACGTCCTCGACATTGTTAGAGATTAAAACAATCAGGAACCGACCGCTTCAGCTCAGGTGAGAACCTGTAATTAACAAACTCTATAACATACCTCTTAGAAAATCAAATAAATAAAAAGGTTTCTAATATTTCAGCTGAGTGCCAAGATGTGCGTGTCTGAATGCCAAGATGTGCGTGTCTGAGTGCATTCTCAGCCCCAAGCTCCTGGACGCCGTCCTCAAGACTGGAGAGCACTACCCTGGCATCGGTACTGACCAAGCAACAGGATTCCACAAAGTAAAGTGACAACTAGATTTAATAAATTAATATACATACTCTTTTTTTTTTTTTTCCCAAAGATGTACAGTGACACTTAAATCCAAGTTGGCTGGCTTGAAGGATTTCTTGCTTTTCTTTTGTAGGTTTATAAACATTTCAGTTCTCAGGTTGCAGGCAAAAGGGGGAAAAAATTATCAGGGACATCAGGAGTCACTGGGAGTTCATGAATCTTGTACTGGACATGAGAAACGATGGACACACTCACACACACAACAGAGGGGAAGGGGCCACATCTGAACACACACACACTCATCAAATATGAGCACGTTTCCCCAAAGCTTTTATTCCTGCACTGAGCTGCTGTGTGTAGTCGTGCTGGGTTTACCAGCTTTACGTTCATAGTTCACAAGTCTCTGTCCTACGAGATACCTGTGTAAACAGAAAAAAAAAAAAAAATAGGTTTAACTTTTAATAAAATACTATACGTTTCCACGAACAACATTCGAAGTAATAGCTTGTATTATGGTACAAAAGGATTGAACATTTTGTGACACTTGTGACTCACTTGTCGTTCTTGATGTGTTCGTAAAGGCGCTTGAACTGTCGGATTTGGAAAGAGAGGATTCCCATCAGAACCACGACCATCAGCAGGAAGGGGTAGATTCTCCTCTGAACCAGGTTCTGCATCTCCAGGGTGACCCCTACACACACACACACACACACACACACACACACACACACACACACACAACAGGTATTGTAGAAGAACAAGGTGATCTACATCTACATTCAAGGAAGTGCACGGACACAACGGCAAAATCTCCAAGTAACATGAGTCGAGTCTTCTCAACAAAATGTTACTACAGATAACATTACAAGAAATTATTACATGAATCTAATAGCAGCGTTTATCAATTTCCTTTTATTTATTTCATGGAAAATGAATCTACACAGTAGTCTTGCTTTCACCACGCGTTTTTTCGCCACTGGGTTTATGTTGAGTTAGTAAAGTGAACAGTACACTCTAGTCAGACCTGATGTGAAGACTGAAGAATGAAATGCAAAAGTATGTGGATACCTGCCCATCACACCCATATGTGATTGATGAACATACAATTCCAAAACCATGGGCAATGATATGGAGTTGATCCCCCCCCTCCAACTGTAACAGCCTCCACAATTCTGGGAAGGCTTTACACAAAATTTTCGAGAGTGGCTGTCGGATTTGTGCCCATTTACCGACAAGCCCATAGTGAGGTCAGGCACTGATGTCAAGTGAAGAGGCCTGAGGATCACTCAGCGTTCTAGTTCATCTCAAAAGTGTTCAGTGGGGTTGAGGTGAGGGGTCTGTGAAGGTCAGTCAAGTTCTTCTATTCCAACTTTGGCAAACTGTCTTCATGGAGCTTGCTTTGTCCACAGGGGCACTGTCATGCTAGAACAGGTTTGGGCCCCTTAGTTCTGGTGAAGGGAAATTTTAATTCTACAGCATAGACATCCTATACAATTGTGTGCTTCCAACTTCGTGGCAACAGTTTGGGGGAAGAACCACATATGGGTGTAATGGTCATGTGTCCATATACTTTTGGCCATATAATGTACATCATTAACAAACAGCAGCACATAATTAGCTTTAGCAAATCTGACTGATTTTGGCTTTATTCCCTCAGCTGACTGTTATTGATGGTTGTTGAGAAGGACTTTATTATTATTATTGTTATTATTATTATTATTATTATTATTATTATTACCCTTTAATATTTTTGATATTTTCATCTCTTCACTCTTATGTGTTACATGGTAGATTCCTTCATGAAAGTATATGATGCGAGGGTTGCTGGGACATACCTATTATGGGGACGATGCCTACGGCAATGACGTAGGGCACGCAGAGGGACAGCAGCAGCACAGCGATGACGGGAGCAGCCAGCTTTCGGATGATGAAATGTAGGTCAATGTTGCGGATTCCATTGGCATACACCTATTGCACAGCAAAATAATAAGCCTTAAGAAACATTTAATAGGAAGCAAATGCATGCTACATGCCAGTACAACGATAATCGCAAATTACTAAGTAATATGGTTGGGCAATATGAGGTCATAATATTGAGATCATGATATGTTTGGTCATAATACGTTTCTTTGATATCACCAGTACTGTGATATCTTTTTCTTTCAAACATTCTGAATTACCGTACTCGACCTAATTAGCGCACAGGACGCTTAGAAAAACGTCATATGGCCGTTCAGGGGTGCGCTAAATAGAGACTCCGATAGATGCGGAATGGTCTGATTGGGTTATTCCATGTCAGAAGTTGAGAGGGGCTGCGTCATTTGAAAGTTTTTCTTTTAACACTTTGGTTTTTCTCTTCAAAAAATTAATAGGTGGAGTTCTTCAGACAATCACGTGTGTAATCGCAATAATTTCAAGAAAACTATTCCTAATA
>JAOTRR010000047.1:23783050-23800014 GCA_028570945.1 Gogo arcuatus
TGTCAGAAAAGTGGGGGTGCGCTTATAGGGGCAGGTGCGCTAATTAGGTCGAATATGGTATTTTTATTAACAATTACAATAAAAACCCTTTGACTGAACACAGTGGGTTCAATGGTATAATTTCATACTCAGTATTTAATATTTTAAAATATTACTTTTTCAGACTTTTCCCCCCTTCTTGTTAGTGTTATTTTAATTCTTTAATGAATATTTTAAAATCATTAATTTTTCCAAGACATTAATTCAGCTTTTCACATTCCCCCCCCCCCCAGTTTTGCTGGCAGCTTGTTAGCAAACCATTATACTGAGATATATATTATGTATTGTAAAAATGTTTTCAAGGATGACCATATATATGATATATATTTGTCTTATTGCCTAACCCTGCAGGGTAGTGAATTGAACAGATACTTGATCACCTGCTCAATGACAGTCTTCAGCCACCACTGAGGGCCCATCAGGGTGATGGCGGCGATGATCTTGGCATGTAACACTCCCAACGCCCAGTCCTGAAACACACAGAGGAAAGGAAAATCAGACCTCCTTTGCTACTTACATCATAGTCAGTAACACTGCATATGATGTTGTCTCACTCTGGCAAGAACTGCATTTGATTAGCAAGAATGACTTCACAGTGTAACCTAAACAAATTTCAGCTTCATAAAGGGGAAAAAAAGTGCACAATAAGATTTTAAATGAGATTTTTAATGAAATTTATCATATGCATTTCTATGAACACTAGCACATTGCCATACTGCAAAGGTCTTTTTTTTTTTTTGCATTTCACAAAAACCTCAGCAACCAATTTTCTTTATGCATTTTGTCTCGTTTTTTCCTCATTTTTCAGAGACATGCAGATACTGAACTGCATTTTACACTAATCACTAAGTAAGACTAGTCTAAGAAGATTTACAAACAACAATGGAACCTCCATAGTTGTGTGTTGTTCTGGGTGAAAATGAGCACTTGTTTTGTTAAACAGCAGCAAATCCAGGACGTGCTGCTGTAAGCCACATTACCTGCCAGGGGTAGAAGAGAGGTGTCTGGTCGAGCGGGACCCGGAGAGGAGCCACAATAACCAACTCAAACAGCAAACCCAGAAGCAGCGGAATCACACCAGCTAACAGAACTGCCACGATCAGTGTCTTCATGATCTATACAAACACACACCAAGAGAGAAAAGGTCAAAACAACGTCAGCCTGTTCATGCGAGTATTCAGTTTTGCACACTGTAAATATTTTAGAAACACATGAATGGGGGTATTCTGAAGCAACAACAGCAGTCCCCCCATATTTAATCGCACTGGATTTTCACCTTGTGCATGTCTTCACCATGGTGGAGAAAAATCATGGGCATTACTGTGTGACCTGTTTCTAGAGGAAAGGCAGTGGTTCAGTGATAACCTTTAGTTTGTAGTTTGTAAATGATGAGACACTGGCCCTTATTCAACCAAATGGTGAATCAGCTTCAGCTGCATGGAATTAAGTCTTGGCCACAAATTACTTATAATTTACATAAAAACACACCCTAATCTATGCAGATGTTGAGCCTATAAAAGAAAAGCATTCAGCAAGTTATCCAATATCTGAGGAACAGCAGATTAGACAAAGGGCCATCCAAAATCAGAGGAAATAAGCATTACACTGCGAGGGAATTTAAAAAAAATAATAATAATTTTGTTAGAGGTGTTTTTGTCTGAGGTTGCTGCAAATAATTTTGGAATAAGTCAGATTTAACTAAAGCTTTTTTTTAAAGCTTCATTTATAAATACAAGTGAGCCAAGCTTCCATTGTGAATAAAACAATCCATATTTCATATAAAGAAATCACTACAAGACAAGGACAAGTTTGTGTTTACTTTAGCACCCAGTGTGTATTAGTTTCCTGTCTAGTGTTTTAATGCATGCAATAATATTCAAACACCCTCAAACAGCTTGCCTGTCTGCCCGCGATTTTGCATTAAAGTCATTGCTGCATGGTGCCTCATATGTAAATGTGCTTATTACGCAAGTACAGAACTAAAGCGCTGACAAAAATCCACTTCTGCTCAACACTTACAGCGCTGCTCATAATTACTGGCATAATAAAACGCTTCAAAGAATGGCCAAAACAGTTGTACAAAACACACTACAAGCATTAATGAGAATTTTAAAAAAAACAAGCTCTGGCAAAAATACTTCTCATTAGAACTACTTTCATAATAGAACTTTCTCAAAAAATAAAAAGTGCCAAAATTTTGACACTAAGAAATATTTTTAAATAGATGGAAATAAACGTTCATCCTTGAAAAACTAAATATTATTGAAATATTTATCATTCTCCCCATACTCTGTTGTTGCATAAATACAGTGAAAACTCCTGTTAGTGTTTGGGTGGTGGATCATTGATGTGTTGGGGGAGTTTTGTGGCTGGTGGTGATGTAGCTCTTGTGATGACTGGAAGCATCATGAACCTTTTTGTGCTTAAATAAAACTATACAATGTCCTTGTACATTTGAGCTCAAAAGATAACTTAATGCATGTATTACTCTTTTTATAATCAATTTTTGCTCATTTTCCATGAAGGATGGCAATTCTGGAGAACACAATAAAAATTACGTTGCCACTAAACGCAATTACGTATATTTTACCTATACTTCTACTTTCTATTGTTATTGTTCACACTACTCTACTTACTACACCTGTGGACGATTATAGGTGCTTTTGGACCAGAGAAACTTTTACATAGTTCTTAGAACTGTTGGAGGAAGTTCCCCCTTTTTTGTGTCCCCTCACTGCAGGAACTGAGAACAATCATAGTTCTTAGAACGCTGTTTTGAGGGACTTTTTTAACTCCGACTTCAGGGCAGGTACTCTCCCAGCACAAGAGGAACCATGAGTGATGCAAGTGTACGGTGATTGGTCGAATGCAAGCCAATGCAGCACCGGCAGCCGCCAGTTTTAAAAATCTGTGTAAAACATTAGCCATGTAAGCAACAGCTCTTAATGTTAGCTTTAAAAAAAATGGGGGGGGGGGGGGGGCAAACAGACCGACAGTGAAGTCCAAGTGTTACTGAGCGTATATGGGATGGAGGAAATACGCTCCTCAGGGGAGCTCCCCAGTGTGCAGTTCCTCTCAATAAGTCCCTAGAACTGTTTATTCTGAAAGCGCCTAGTGTTTTTGACTAACTGCAAATCAAACCGTTTTCTGGTTGTTCATATATTATGCTTTAAATTGACACCCACCCTGATGTGATGCGAGCATAACTGTACAGATACACTGATAAAACCGATGAATAAAGAACTTGACTGTGGATGGTTTGTATAAAACTTTGGGGTCAATATGATAACTGAAGTTCAGAAGAAGGAAAAAAAACCCCGACAAAGCAGAAAAAGATTTGTTTGGTGGATTCATGGGGTTAAAGTTCATCTAGATAAAGTCAGCGCAAAGTGAAATCAGAGGAAGTGGATGTGAAATTAACCACCACCGGAAGCAAATCCTTTTTCCATGTACCGCTTCCATTCAAGCGAACAAAATGTTTTACACCCAGCAGATTTTATCATCATGTGACGTGACCACTGCTTTAGACTCTCCCATGCAAAACAGTCAAGCTTCACAAAACACACTGAAACTTGTGGGTGGGTAAACCCGAGTGGTGTGTGGGTTTGCTCGGCCATGGTAGAAACAGTATTTGATCATTTTAACAAGCTGACAGATTTCTACCAGGTGTACAAACAGGTGTGTCCACCACTTCCCCAACAAGTATAATGTTTTGTACCATGAGTGTCCACTCCTGGACTTTGAGAAGGATGACTCTGCGGCCCTGAGGCATCCAGGCTAGCAGCACGGTGACGGCCCTGATGGACAGCCAGCACACATACAGGCCGCATGCTGCCGTGTACAGCTCGTGGATCTTAGCTGTGCCTGTCCAGAATGACATCAGCCAGCGGCCAGCAAACACTATCACACAGGAGGAGGAGGAGAAGAGCAGAGTGAACAGAACACGACTAAACACTATTCCCATTCCCAGAATTCCTAACACAGAAAGATAAAACATTAGACATCCATCTTACATCTTACCCAACATTATAGAACGTCTTCAGCTAAGCCCTGCTCTGTGGTCAGAACCATCTCATGTTGAAAGAAAATCTGAGGTCTATCGATCAGCACCTCAGTCAGAACGAGTCTGACTTGATAACTTATTGGATCGGACCCTGCAGCTGTGAGCTCGGGTTGCAGTTCTACCACGTTGTATCACCCCATTAAATTAGATACTCATTTATTAGGAACACCAATATGGTAGACACCATTAATGTTTTGTACACGCTGTGCATGTACTTACAAATGTCTTGTAAGATACTGGGTTTACACTGGAAAGCATCACCGTTTTAAAAAATCTGCTCACCTGGCAAAGTGAGACACACCAAGCTGGCCAAGAGCAGCGTCACACACATGAAAAGGATCAGCAACACAATCTACATTAAGAAAAAAAACAAACACACACATTAGAAGTCACACAAACTTTGAAAACTACTAAACTTAGAATAGAAATGAATATAGTTAATGATCAGAAGACATTACCCTGAGCGGGAACTTCACAGGACGGTGGTAGGGCTGGAAACCCACAGGCCCTCCCTGTTGTAAGATGGCCTGGTGTGCTGCATGTAGGCCTTCGCCCACTACAGGAATGGCATTAGCATTATTCCGTGGTTGCTGGTTGTTGTTGGCTGCCTGGTTGGCGTTGTTCTCATTCTCCTCCTGGTCTCCCAGCAGATACGAGTGTAGGTCTCTAAACAACAGAATAACAAACATGGTATTTTTCCTTTTTATGCTCAGTGGCTAACATTTCAATATTAAAGTTGTCTATAATTCTACATTGCCAGAGATAAACGTTCATGTTTTTTCATTTTTACTTCCACACAGTTTCCTCATAGAATGCTTCACTGGTATGTAGTTAGATTTGATCTTTCTTGCGCTACATTTGATCTTTCTTGCGCTACATTTGAGTTTCAGTACCAGAAAAGATGTAACATCTGCTATGGAGACAACATGGTCAGGTATGAATGTGGAAAGTATGCATTAATTTCGACTGGCTAAGATAGAGTCTCACTTGTGCTTTTGTTGTGTTTTAACATCTACTGACAATGTTTGTGCATTCAGACACACTCTTGGCTTTGTTCACTGCAAACTCACTGTCTGTCACACAACTGGAGTGCTACAAGGGAGAAAAGTGACAGTACCAAATTGTCGCTTTACATTTTAACAGCAGGAGAAAAAAAAAAAAAAAAAGAAAAAAAGAATTTTGAGTGATATTCTACTAAGCAAATCATGTGGTTACATAAAGAGTCCTTTAGTCAACTACTCATACCCATCACTGATTTCAGAACGTAAAAAGTGTGTGTTTATGAAACTCACAGTAAGTAACCAGCGGTGACCGTCCAAGCTCTCACCAAACCCTTCAGCCACTGCCGTGTGTGTCCCTGCTCCAACAGAGCCGGCAAAACCACCTGCAGCAACAGGAGCTCTAGGGAGAGCTCACTTACTGGAGCATCACTGAAACACACACACACACACACACACACACACACACACACACAGTAGGAGGACAAGCTAGACTCAGAAACCTCTTTCTTGTGTAATTAGGCTGCAGAGTACTCCAGCTGCTGCTTAGTGCACTAGTAATATTCATGAGGGAATACACACAATGTGTAACATGCACTCCATATGATGAAACACACCCAGGTAATGATCTCAGTGATCACATCCGTCCTTTATTATATCAAAATGAAAACTTTCCCAATCAAATGTCTAAACCTAACTTTAATCTGGTACAGTAACAACTAAAATATATATAATTAGTGTGAAAATGTATAACAAATCAAGTGAAAACATACAACAGGCTCAAGTGAGGCAGAACAAATTGGTTTGAAACAGTTGCATATGACGTAATTATCATGGGTATTTGCAGCTTTTCCTGTCACGTGTAAACTATGTTTACCTGTAGAGCATCACGTTGTAGGGAAGGAAGGCTGGCAAGATGTGTTTGATTATCCGTATGGGTAACCAGAGCATTAACAGGACTATCGACCCAAACACAACCTAAAAGACATGAGAGATGAAAATTTGTTTGCTAAAAGAACAGGGATGAAAATGCTGTATGTAATTACATATTTAAAGTAGCCCTGGACATGTCGTTTTAAAACTTTTACAAATAACCTATTCATCTATTCACCTTTTTATAAACTATCTATTCTATTATTACAAAGCCTAGCGTAACATTATGATGAAGTTATTGACATTTACAACAGACACTGCTCAAAGCTACCGTACACTTGGTAACATTAGCAAACAGCTAGTCACGTTAACAACCTAGTAAACTGGATCACATGTGCCACACAGACACAACCATGATTTAAGTATCTAAGACTATTTGCATATTTACTGTTTATTCTCAGCAATTTATAGAAATGCTGTTGAACTGGTTTAAATATACCATAAAAACTGTATAGAATTTAATGACTAACAGTGGCTTAGCACATGTTCAATAGCTAAATGTTTCTGAAGTTTCTCCCCACATCATCCAATAATAATAATAATAATTTGCACATACAGCATTATCATGCTGGTTAAGCTTATATGTAATGCCTCGCAAATCAGTTTTATATGAAGTACTGAGGAAGTCTTCTACGAATAGAAAAATGTTAACTTTGCACTGTAGTAAAAAAAATGATGTAGACTATGCCTGGATCTATTCACACCAAGTTGAGTCAATAATCTTAAGTGCCTGAGTACATTAACATTTAACACACGAATATGTACTATTAAAATCAAATGTTCTCACCACTGATAGTATGAATCGCCTCAGATGTCTGTATATTGGAAGGTGGATCATTTCTTGGACTGGGTTAAAATCCGGATCATTAAGGTTTCTGAGAAACCACAAGACCCCCGGCCTCAGAACCTGTTTTCAGCGGACGCACGTGGTATTTTAGAGATTAAACGTAATGAGAACAAGTTTATTCTTAAAGCAAATTATAAAGAATGAGGTACCTCTCGGAGCAGGAGGATAAAGGATGCAAAGTAGAAGACGTAGACCATGCCTACAAGCCAGTGCAGGAACATGGTGGTGCCTGGAGCCGACTCAAAACTCAGCTCTCTGTCTTTTAGGGATGCGTCAAACATTTCCTATAAAATAACAATCATCAGAAATAATCAGTTCTGATTTTAAAACGCAATACGAATAATGAGCAGTTGGCTCAAACAAATTCACAAACCAGGGAGCAGATATCCAGCCACCAGCCACAGATTAGAGGGAATACACCGATCTCTACAACCACCAACAATGACACCTGCAGAAAATCAAACGCATTTAAGAACCAATATTGTACAGCTGTACAACTTATCTTTTAAAGAGGTTAATTTTCTTTTAGATATTGTTGTAGTAAATGTCCTAAGGTTTTTCTTTAACTGTTACCAAAATATTAGGTCAGCAAATCAAACATATAGCAAACAATAAGTAATGATATTATAATACACAAAACAGTAAATACTGACCTTAACCACAATATAGCAGACTCCTAACAATCGCCGCGATCTTTGGAACCTAACCAATGCAGCTAATCCCTTAAACTGTTCATTCAGAAAAATGGTTTTTTCTCACATTGCAGCACAACATATCATGACAAATTATTTTCCTCTATGATTTTATAATCTAAATGACAATCATACATATAACTCGTCCAAATTGTGATGTAAGGAATCCAAACTCAAGGCTAATACAATAATCAAAGATAACTGGTTGTGTGAAAGGATACATGGCACACAATGAGCGTCACCGCCAACAGGACATAACCCACAATGGTGGTGATGAGGCCCTCAAAGTGAGAAGCACGAACCTGAGACCACAAAAGACCAGTTAACATGTAGCCGCCCATTTACAGCAATATCAGACTTCAGTACCCAGACTGAGAGGATAAATCTGCACTCACGTAATCTTCAAAGCCAAGTCCCACCACTGAGAAGTGCCCAATATGGTATGGACAAAAGGCTACACAAGAAAGACATTTTCTTATTTAAAAAAATATATATATGTATTACAATATTTAATATAACAGAGAGTATATTTAAAGAACAATCTAAGTAATGCATACCAAACACCAGAATGAAGAGTGTGTTGAGAGACACCACCCAGAATACATGCTCCTGCAACACAAGAGTCAGTGTCAATATTCATATTAATAATAGCTGCTTCAACAGCTGGGGCTCTAAGAATCCATCAAAAGAGATTTAAATCACTTACAAAACATGCCAAATTTCATTCACTCACCAGGAAAACCAGAGAGCCGTCAAGTCCAAGCATCTATAGGGAAGGAAGGAATAAAAAAATAAATTTAAAAAACCCCATAGTTAACATTTTTCTACTGGTGGTTTGTATAACAGTATGACTAAATAGATGATGAAAAGCAGCCTCACCCTTTCCCATGTGAGCTCCTCAGCAGCACGGTCCCATTCCAAAGCATTCCAGTTCATATCATCTGCACAAAGTACACCAGGAGCTCAGTGACACACTTAATATAATGAAGATATTGATTTATAAATGCAACACCACCTAGAGTAAGAAAGGCACACTTTTTTGTTGGATGCTTCTAGGAACATCATTACTTTGTTTTAAGCCCCATCATTAATAGCACCACTTGTGTATGAGGACACTGAAGCTTTCCAATCAAATGGGTGTAGTTTACTCAATCAGCTCCAAGTGCAATATTGCTAATCAGATTACCTTTGAAGGAAAGCTCCAGGATTTTTTTTTTAACCTGGGCCCCATTTTCACATCTCTTTGGGATGTTCCCCCCCCCAGCCCCCCAAAAAAGACTATTTATTTCGACAGTTATTGTTTTGCCTCTCTCTTCTTCCGGTCTCTAACGCAGTGCCCCATTCAGTGTCTGTAGTCAATTATCGCACAGGGGCTGTTTTATGATGTTTAAAAAAAACAAAAAAAAAACCAAAAGGAGATCTTTTCCATGTTGTCAGAGACTCATCCATATTGTCATAATCAGCTAAATATTCGGGCATTACTTTGGAAATGGACTTCTTCACAAATTCTGCATGACTTCTCCTTTTGTAAACATCAGAAAACAGCCCCTGTGCGATAATCAACTACCAGCACTGACAGAGGTGCTGCATCAGAGGCTGGAAGAAGAGAAAAAAAAAAGACGGTATAAAGTCATTTTCTACAGTTTCTTTACAGTTACTGATAAACAGACACAGGCACATCTCTGTAGGGATCCACTCCATGTTATCAGACACTTAATAATAACATTATGAGCCTGTCAGTGGCGAAAACTAAGCGGTTTACGTTGACATGGATGTTTGCCCCATAGGATTACATTATATAGCCATTTTGCGGTTGCCAGTTATAGCGTTCTAACTCAATACTGGACCGATTTTAATTGTTTTCGTCCCTAGTAAAAAATTTGGATCCAAAGAGATGGGAAAATAGGGCCCAGGTTAAAAATTCACACAGTTTTCCTTTAAAAAGATTTTTTTCATTTCAAGTTTTGGGTCAGTTTAGATTATAGGCACAGATATCTAGATAGTGCACAGAGTTCAAAAAATTAACTTAAACTACTAAAATTTTAGTCTCTGCTGCTGCTGCTTAATAAACTGGCTACTGCTGTTCAATCCATCTGTACTAACCTTATATGTAAAAACAAATACGGAATAAAACGCAGCATGTTATAGGAAAATAATCTATGCTAGGGTGGTGTGATTATTTGCCAGTAATAGATCTCAAATGTGTTTTATTCCCCAGCAAACTGCCAACTGTTAAAATTTTTTACTTGATTAATCAATGACGTTATATTTTTTCACTGTTTATAATTACATTTAATTATAGCAAACAAGCACAACATGGCACCAACAGCACCAGCAAGTCTAATCCTGCTTGTCACTAAACTGTGTGCCAGAAACATCCTTAAAATAAAACTATTTCAGACATTTGACCTTGCTGTGGCCTTGACCGTTTGGATCAACTCCAAAATCAGTTCATCTGCTGGCGTTTTGCGAGGAGACCCGTTACACGGTGTGGCGGCAGCATTAATAAGCAGGTTGTCATGTTACTGTGATATCCAAGACTCCATCCTTAACCGTTAAACAAACATCTCCTTAGAGAAAACTTCACCATATCAACGGTCATACGTTTTTCTTTGTTAAATAACAAGGTTTAAAATGGTTTATTATTATGCTTAGATTATGTGGTGCATCTGGCATACAACTCCCTGTGAACGAGCTGTTGCTATAGAAACGATAATGTATTAGAACTGGTGCATTAATAACTTGTGATTTGAAAAATTTGAGATTTACAGCTGGCACTATTGTTAGAGCTGTTGTTATAGAACATTAATCAACACCTTCTGACCAATCAGAACTGAGAATTCAACAGTGCTGTAAACAGATAAAGAGAATCTGACAAACTCATTTGTAAAAGGAATTTTCATATTCATAATTATTCTTATTCAGAATAAGAAAAATCTGATATGCTGGCATTTGTTCAGCACTACTCGTACTGTCTTCCTGTTTTGATTTTTGTATTTTGTACAAATGAGGCTTGTAATTACAGTCCAAAGAGCGTGTTATTTTTCTCCACAGGCTATCTGCAGCCTAATTCCACCTTCTTTTCCTTCATGTTGTGATAAGAACTTGTGTACCTTGTGCACCATTATTGGCGTCAGCTGCGTCCTCGGCGCCCGCCTCCTCCTCCTCCTCGTTATCCAGCTCCAGCTCCTCGGCTTGGTCGGGTTGGGGGTCGAGCACCTCAGCTGCTGCGTTCTCTGCGGGGGGATCAGCGGGAGCCTGCGCAGGCTGATCCTCCACACCTCCATTACCCGCAACTGGAGCCTAACCAAGAGCACAGAAAGTGTTTATACCACACGACAGAATGAAGTACTCATATATGTTCATTAGGGGTGGAATGGTTTATTAATAAATAATTCACTGTATGAAAACCGTTCAGCTTCTGGTATAGCACAGTGACAACTTAGAACTTTGTATTTTCATAAAGGATGGCAAAAATCAGGGAAAATATTTTATGATAAAAATGTTCTTTTAACATATTTAAAAGAACACTTAAAACAAATAATGTACACAAAGACAATGACTGCTGTTTGTCTCTAGAGATAATGAGGGTTTAATGGCTGACTAAGCACATCAGGCTGCTCAGATCAAAATGATAATTAATGCAGAGAAGAGGAACACAGTAAACAAAGAAAAGTCATGGTGCACACTGTGTAATGGTCTCTCAAGGACATCAACTGTCAAAGTTTCACAGATGTGAAATCTGGTCAAACGTTCCTTTAGTGCCTGCCTGTGCCAATGTTTACAAAAACTCACCCAGAACACACCTTCGTGACTGAATCATCTTTAACTGTGTGTTTTATTTTTACCTCATTAGGCTGCCCTGCTACGTTGGCAGGTTGCTGTTGGTTCTGTTCCAGCCACAGCGGAGCTCCACCATGAACAATCTGCTCCCGTAACCACACCAGGCTTATAAAGGCGCAGAGGGTGCAGGTCACCACGAAGCAGCCCTGCAGGCAATCCGCCAGCAGGTTCTCCCTATACACACGTTTAGTCAAACAGAAATGTGACAAGTAAGAAACTTCAGCATACACACACAATAGGATTTGGATTCCCCCCGAGAACATATACTAGTAGAGTACTAGTTAAATGGCAGACATTTAACTCCATAGTTTTCCTGTTCATTGGTACTTACGTGGAAAGCATATCTAATGGCAGTGTCAGGAGAGAGCTTACAGACCCAGTAAACAGACACTTATAGATTCGACCTGTCCGAGAACAGAAATAGCTTTTCATTCATCATATAAGTGATAGAAAAGACTTCTGATACTAGACATACAGGCTGTATTCTCTCTCACACTGTCTGAAACACGTACATGCTGTTAAAGGTACAACTCCCAGCCAGGCAAAGGCCACCAGCGTATAATGGAACCAGTATCGGATGGCCGTGCCTATACTGGTCACCAGACCTGCGAAAATGTCCTGTACTGGAAGCCGTGAAGGCATGTCTGGAGAGTAAACTGTCAACATGAGAGAGAGAGAGATTTTACAACATACAAACCTGACAAGCAGCAGAAGTCACAATTCTTAAATAAAGTCATAAGCTCAGCTAAATTAATACATATGGTGTTGATCACAATGAAATTTAAATATAATTAAATACTGAATATATTAGCCAAGTTGGATTTACATTTTTATTTAAAATTTTCATGCGATTTCATGGGATTCACGTTTCATTGTTTTGCATTTCTCCCAGTATACGGTGTACTCAGGTAGAGTCGGGTCGATGGCTGACCGTCATCATGATGCTGACCCCAGTATTTAGGAAAAATACAATCAACAAATTATTAAAATTGTAATGACTAGAAAAAAAGAAAAAAAAACTCTTTCTGTATTTATTGTCACATCCTGGCTGTTATAATCCTAATTTTCCACACTGCATTTGAAGAGGCTCTAGCGTAGGCTAATTACCTGGTTGGACTTTAGCGACTTCAAATTAATTCTTTACTTTTTTTACTGATTAGGTAACAATAACCATAAAAGGCAAATAAAATATGTTACTATAAATCGAAATAAAAGAACGAAGTTGTTCCCGATCACATCTTTATTTAGAAAGACAGAACAAGTGCACGCTTTATAGGTTAAAACTTGGGCTGTGATGGGCCCAAATGTGCAGAATATAGAAATAGTAGTTAATTAATTTATAAAAAGTAAAAAAAAAGAATTTGTTTGTTTTCTATAAGCATAAAAGAAAGGATATAGAAGATTATAGTATCTTTATAGGAGTAGCCCATAAGGGAACTGACTCATGTCTGGTTTATAAAACAACTCAGGCTGCTATGTCTGAGCATTTTCTGCACAAACACAGATTGTGGGACCCACCTATAATACCAAGTCACAGAATTAACAATCATAACTTAAAACCAACATCTACCCCCTAGTTGGTGCAACATCTGCGATACTCTGTAATTCTGTTCAAAGGGCACCATGTGCAGAGTAAAAAGTCCATGTTTACTGACTATAAATCTGTTTGGTTTTCTTTTTATTTCATCATGAGTATAATGATTGCTTAATGCAGAAAGTCTTGTTGTGGTTTATGATCACTGGACAGGGCCACCTTGCTATAGTACACTAACACACATGAGAGAGTTTATTGTATTCTAATGCAAATTATGTTTGCAGTTGCTTCATTATCTTTCATTGCTATGGTTTGTTACCAAATTGCTGCTGTTGCACAATTGTAAAGAATAAGTCTATTTGGATTTTGCTAGAACGTGTAACTCTAAAGACGGGTCTTGTTTGAAATAAACGTTTTACTGAGAAAGACAGATGCTAACTGCTTCATTGTGTCTCGATCATGGATGTAGTATTTCCCGCTTAAGTCTGATCATGTTTCTGATTGGCTGGTTACTCTGTGCAACAAAGATCTGGCCTACGATCACGCTATGATGCGCTATTATTTACGACGTACCTTAAAAAGTGTCTGTAGCGGACGCGAAAAGGTTTAAAACCAACTCTTCTCAATGTACAGGTTAGAACTGCCTTTACAAGTTACTGACTTCAACTTGCATCCATTCTGGTAGCTACAATCTGTAGAGATTTACTCTTGATCCCAGTCTTGTGCTAATTCCATGTGCCAAAACTATATAATCAATGCGTTGTATGTAATGTAAGGTCCTGCATGAGCACATCAATGTGTGCTGTTTTTCCCCCTGGCAATCTATCAAATAGCACCACAGAGGGGTCATTAACCCAAGACAAACACATGACCTAGAGTGTCATTACTGTTCACTGCACCTCTGAAAACGACAACAACAACTAGTGTGGTTTTTGCTGTCACATGGTTTTTTCTAACACTGAGGCAGACAATTACTGCGATGCTAAAAGGACCACATACAGCTTGTGTAACTGTACCGAGCCCCATCAAAATGCTTCCTTCCCTGAATAGTGGGAAACAAGAGTGATTTACTTACTTGGTGTGAAAGCAAATCTGTGCTTGCATAATTCGCAATACTCTTTTCTGCTGTGTTTCAGCCACTGCACCAAGCTGGGAAAACACAGGAAAGGGACAGAACACAGAGTGAGGGTGCACATATGGAATAAAGCAGACGTTTCCTGCCTTTTCGTCTTCACGGCAGGACCATGCGTTCCAGGCTCGCTCGGGATTACTGCAAACAGAGCTGACGGCACAGCAGGAAGATTTTATGCACTGCTTCAGTTCAGTCATTAAAAAGTGATGTCGTAAATTACACTAATGCGCCTGGCTAAGCACTTCTGTAGAGTAAGACAAAAGTACACAGAAAGCAGACAACACACAATAAACACAAGTTTATTAAAATGATGCCACTGAAAGCCGATGCTTGGAGAACTCTGGGGGGGAATGATATGAACAATAGTCCACATTTTCACTGGGAATGAAAGCTAAAGCTGGAAAAGATTACATTCCATGTGTTTTGCACGCACACACACTGCTAGTTTTCAGTGAGTGCTGATGAGATCATATTGTTGCTCTTCAGAGATCCTATCACTGTGTGTGTCATCACAACCCATTTAGTATTTCATCTCGCCTCATTACTGAGTCAGACTCACCCCAAATACCAAGAAATACCAATCCCATTGTCTCACACTCACACAACCACCTTAGGTGTTACTTAATCAATGCTTTGCGTTCCATCACAGGTTAGGATTTAATGATAGAAAAGAAAAAGGAAAAAATTATTTTGTATCTGATTTCCATGTTTAAGTTGTAACGTAATCCCAATTTGTGTTCTACCTCCTAGATCTTACTCTAAAAGACCAAAAAGTTGAGCTGAGGGTTATCCGGGTTCTGCAGGCGTGCTCACACACGGTGCTCAGTTATACACGAACTGTTCGGTTTGGCAGTCGAAATCTTCCCCGTTTCCTGCCACTAGCGATGCATTCTGGGTCACAGTATTGTTACATGCTGAAACAGAACAGAGTGACCCTGCAGCCGTTTGCTAGTAAATACTCAAACGATATAACTCGAGTCATTTGGAAAGTCAGTCATTGTACTATGGTCACCTTTAGTTACAGCAGCAATGAAGATCAGTCAGTGATCCTGCTTCAACAACACCAACTCCTGCCAAAGCCATTACACCATTTTACAATACTCCATTCATTCAGGGTGGCATTTATGCGTTTATTGGGTTATCAAAAGTTGTGTCATCGATATTTGCAAATATTTCCTTTGCATTTCTTCCTGTGATATTCATCTCATTCAAGCCATCAGAATCCACAATAGCACTTTTCAGCCTGTTGTAATTTGGCCATTTTTCGATTGCAGCTGTTATATTTCCTGCACAAGCCTCTGGGATTGGTCCTGTTCTCTGGAGCACCTTACATTTGCATTTTCCAAGATACTAATTCAAACTATTGATTTACCTTTGTGTATAAAAACCAACAGCAGCTTTCAGACAGCTTTAATTCGCTTCACATTATAATTTATGTCTACTTTACAAGCCTTGTAGAGTGGGTTTGAACGTGAACGCTTGTTACACGTGTATTCTCTGGATAAATAAAGAATACTTATTTAAAGCACAGGTGAGGTTCAAACTGATTTAGAAATTCGGAGCCAAACTAATCAGTAAGGGTAGTTTTGAACGCAAGGTAGAGATGAAATCCCAGGAAATGACTGTGTGAACAGAATATAATGCCAACACCATTCCAGATGATGGCTGATTTAAAATGTGCAAAGTGAGGTAACAGGAGGAAAAACCTCGAGTGAAGAAAGAAAAAGAACAAGAGAGATTTCTACATACTTAGTGCAGTGTCAGTTAGGAGTGTACCACCTGAGGCATAAGCAAAGAAAGAACACTCTGTTGATAAACAAGCTCAAGTGTTTGACCCATAAATTTCACCATATCCATTTATTTGTCATGTGTCACATTCTGTGTTATGGGACCTGTATAACAAAACACACGCATGTGTCCTGGGAAAATTCCAGACTGCAGGTCCAGACACAAAACCTGAACGTTATTGGTACATAAATGCAAAGAATGCCCCAGGCTTTGAATGCAAAAACATTTCATGTGTCAAGTTCACAAAGACATTTGGAGAATAAGGACTTATAATAATAAGGATTATCATGTGTACTGACAAACTGAAAGCACGAAATTAAAAAAGCACAAATTCTTCAATTATTATTACTTAAACCTTAACGCCTAAACTCACAGTACTTACCATTCTTGGTGAATGAATTTAATACTTCCAGTGCAGACACAAGGATGGTAGAGGGGTTTGTCCTGAGTTCCCTCAGAGCGACACACTCGACATATATCAGCTGCAGACCAGAGGAGACCAGGGAATTAAACAACAGCAGAAACACCAAGCCTAACAGAGGTTGATCACTTCTTCTATTTTTATTTGATTGGAAATGATATCTTGTTAGTTGCTAATTATGACTGATTATGGAGGTGGAGGTTGTGTTCAAGGCTTAGAAGCTTCTTTTTTTTTTTTTAATGTCAATATCAGACATCACAAGCTCATCCCTTGTTGCATTTGATACACAATTCTGATATTTTGTGATAGATCTGATTTTTTTTTTGTCCTGACTGTGCACACACGTGCAAGACCTGACCCATATCTTATTCCTGTGTTTACATCATCCTCCCCCACCCTCCTCAATGCACTACGCTGAAAACAGCAACTTATTCCCAGCATCACTGTGGTTGTAGAAAAGACAAGCCAGAATATTGTTTCCATTTTTGCATCTTTGTATTTTGCATGGGGTGGCACGGTGGTGTAGTGGTTAGTACTGCCACCTCACAGCTAGACGGTTCTGGGTTTGAACCTGCCGGGTGACTGGAGCCTGTGTATGTGGAGTTTGCATGTTCTCCCAGTGCCTGTGTGGGTTTCCTCCGGGTGCTCCGGTTTCCTCCCACAGTCCAAAGACA
>JAOTRR010000047.1:23820607-23834210 GCA_028570945.1 Gogo arcuatus
GGAACTTTATTGATGTAACTCTTGAATAATTACTATAAAAATGGTGATTTTCAACTCGTCCCATCAGACAGGCAGATGCGGATTTGACTTGTCCGGCCCGAACATTTGGTGTCCCAGACAGTCGGACTACCGTTAATGTCGAGCCCTGATTCATTTACTGTTAATTTGATATTTGTAGGGTGAAAATTTACTAGAATTCAATTCTTACTTGCAACTTGGATTGAATGGACAGAACGTTTAATATTAGAACATTATCCGAACAAATAAAGTACTTTGAATAAAAACTGTGCGATAAGTATACTGACCAGTCAGCATCTCAAGGCGTGAGACTGACTGAGTGAAATTATAGGACAGAGTACGTTGTGCTTTTTGCCAAATGCGTTGTTCAACCTTGAGATGTTCTTACGTTTCCTCTCACTGTGGAAACAAATGCAGGCGCTGCTTCATTCCTACGTTTCTCACAAACACCGAAAAGCATGTTTGATTGGATTTACTCGACATATGGTCCATATTTCTACCAATCCAATAGTGCTGTGGGCGGGACAGAGACAGACCACAGAAGTGTTGGTTGGTTGTACTCAATCCGTCATCTACATCAAGCAATATAATAAAGCATGTGCATCCATAAAAAAAAAAAAAACACATCAGTAAGGAAACCATTCGAGTGCTGATTCCGCTAATCAGAAAAATGCTGAATATCGGCGCTGATAATCGTTGATCCCTACTTATGACGTCAAACTCACTTTGAAAAATGTTTGTACCGGAGTCTGAATGGTGCTGATTGATGAAGTAAACAGAACGTGGTGATTTTCTTTAATCGCATGTCCGTATCGCTAGAGGAATATACTTTATCACTGTTATCTAATTCTGCCGAGATTTTATTAGGATCGTCTCGTTCCATGTGACAAATAGTAATCTCTGAAGACCACTGAAATCGACTAGTGTAAACCCAGCTTTAGCCAGGAGAAGCACATCTCCGCTTCAACAGATAAAATGCTGAAATGGATATCTATCAGACTGTAGATCAATCTAGGGGATGAAGGCGTCTTCTAATAACTTCCATCATGTACTGAAGAGACCTCACTACCATGAGATTATGGTTTACTCTTTAACAGTAACTCATTAGCCAGTTTTATTGTGCTTGTACAAGTGACAAGAATTTCTATGCTGAAACGAATTGTAAATTGTATATTTGTTGTTTCTGGATGTGTTCGATCAGCTTTAGGTTGCTGAGAAATTCAGAGTGAGCGTCGTGCCGAAAACTTCCCCACCGCCATCTCAACCCTGGTCGCCTCAAGTCAGTCGGAGCCTCGTAGGTGAGCGTGGAAATTTGGACGATTTTTCCTACTTGTTTTGTTTCCTACTTGCTTTTTTTCAGCAGATGCCGAGCTGCCAACATCTGCAGTTTAGCCATAACGTTTATGAATTTTTGACTCCTTGATACGATGATACAGGAGCTACCTGTAAAACTACACTTTCTGCAAATTTCTTTTTTTTTTTTTTATAAATATGCCAGACCAAACGGGGGGAAATCACCCATGGATAAACCGGTTTACTGAACGATAAAGGATGTAGGAGGTGAAAGGCGTGCAGTTGCTTTGCGCCAACTTTATCTAGGTGACCTTTGACCTGTCCAGATGTGACTTTCTTCAGTCTTGTGAGCCAAAAGAAAATAAGAAGGTCTGGGCTCTTTGGGTGGTAAAACTGGAGGCGCTGCATATCATTAAGTAGCTGTTTACCAGAGTTTTGCCTTGCTGGTTTTTTACTATTGCTTGCCGCTCATCTGGGGAAAAACAGTCTTGTTTACCAACAAATGCTAGGTTTTTTTTTTGTGCTAGACTTGTTTTCACTCTGCCTGATTGCTAACAAGATTTTTTTTTAATGTCAGCATCTCTGTAAACAGTATAACACCTGGTTTAACAGAGAAAACTTTAATTAGTCACACCCTCTGGTTTAAAAATATGACACATGTTTACACTTGTTCTTTCTCTGTTTGTTGGCTGCTTCAGAGAGGCAAACCTCTGATGATGGAGAATGGTCAAGGCACAGGCTCCAAGCTGGGCCTGCCACCCCTCACTCCAGAGCAGCAGGAAGCACTGCAGAGGGTAATGTGGGGTGTGTTTTTGGGGGGGGGGCGTGGTTACACAAATGATCCTCATCTGAAATGGTTTAATTAAATGTATAATTCACATTATTATTCGACAGCCAGCAGTCAGAAGTAATGCATCTTTCAGCTGGCTGGATGTTTTCAGCTTTAGGTGGTGGTAGGAGCTCGTTAGAAGCCGTCCGCACCAAACTCCTTGCCAATCAAATTCAGATTATTTTTCGACTAGTCCACACTGGGAATTTGTTGATCCTGCACTCACAAAGCTAACTCGTCACTGTGCTTTCACTCTGCAGGCGAAGAAATATGCTATGGAGCAGAGCATTAAGAGTGTCCTGGTGAAGCAAACCATAGCTCACCAACAGCAGCAGCTTACTAACCTGCAGGTGAGCAAAGAGAGAGATCCACTCTGGCAAAGCCTGTGTTCCATAGTGCCACCGAGTTAAGTATGTTGGTCAAGTCTGGCGTCCGTAAATATGTTTGTTAGGGGCATTGGATACATACAGCGGTCTGTTTTTATCTCCAGGACTCTGTCTTCTTGCAGTTTTAGAAAAAAAAATGTTCATTTAATACTCAATCCTTTATTTATTACTGTTTATAAACTCATACGAGTCAGAGATGGGGTTGGAGGAGACAGTTGTTTAGGTGGCTCACAGAGAAACGATGATGTATGGTCTATATGACCTGTCCTTTTATTTATTTATTTATTTATTTATTTATTATATTTTTATTGTCAGTTATTGATTCTTGAAGTATTTAAAAAAAAATAACGATAACCTGGAGATTAAAATTTTATCAGCCACATTTCAGGGTTTCTCCTATGGTGCCATGCTTGATTAAATTGTTAGAAATGTGTGGATTACAGTTTCTTCTGCACTCACTGGCCAGTTTAATAGGAACACCTGCTCATTCATGCAGTTATCCAGTCAGCTAACCATATAGCAGCAGTGCAGTGCGTAAAATCCTGCAGATACAGATCAGCTAATGTTGATCAGAAGACCAGGAAATGTTTTCAGGGCTCCAGACTAACTTTTTCCACTAGTAGCACTGGTGCTCCGTACTGAAAGGTTTAGGAGCACCAGCGCACAATTTAGGCTCACCACTTAAATCACTATGCGACGCGGCACATGTTTTCGTGCTACATGCAGCCTTTAGCCTCTGCCATCTTGGTCAGAATTTTTTTTGTTACTCCCGCCACTCTAGAGAACGTCACGTACCAGACATATCACACGCTGAACCGACTGGTTCTCATTTGCATGAAGTCGAGAATTTGCCAGCTCAGTCTCACTTGCCTCAGCAAATTTGCTCTTGTTGGTCTGGTCAGTGTGACGTCATATCCGGCAGTGGCTTGACAACTCTGAAAACAACCTGGCGGAGAAATAATTTATATAGTTGATGGGCGGAGATAATAACTAAACATGTTGGATATGTTATGTTGTTTTTTTTGCATATGATTATATACATCAATTTAATAACAAATAAGACACAGAATTGCTGAACTTAAATGTACATTTATTTAACACTATTGTCTGCAGGTAGATCTGCACTCTGTCTGCAGTAGACTTGTATTCAATTTAAAAAAAAGTTATGTCTGCAAGGAATAAAAATTTGTAAAAAAAATTCTGAATGAATTTTGGCTATTTTAGGGTTTATGGAAATTAATTGGAGCCAGTGAAATCTGCACAGAACTTGTCTTTTGTGCTATTTAGTGAGCTTGTGATTGTTCGCGTTAGGTAGCTAGCTAAGCAGCTCACCAGCTAACTAGCTTCATGTTAGATGACTAGCGTGATAGTGGTAATGAGCCCAAAGTCTCGCTGTTACAATCACACTGTCTTCACTCCCGTTCAGAGTCGCGACTTGCAGTAGTCCGAGTTGCCTTGCAACGTCGTCACACAGCGCCGCTTCTGATTATTCACCAACCAGATGAATTTCGCCCCATACAACCTGAATGAGAGTGAAGTGAAAGTCGCTGCAGTGGAAATGTACAAGTTAGCTCTCCACTCTAATCACTCTTTATCTTGCACATGCACACACCGCACATTCTCGCTCCATCTTGGTGTTTCACGTGATATCCAATGATGATTTGGGGGGAAAAAGAAAAGAAAAATGTGTGGCATATTTGCAAGTCGCACTGGTGCGCTTAGTTATAATATTTAGTCACGTTGTCTCTAAAAACGAAATACTCGCAGTCTGGAGCCCTGTGTTTTCAAATCTTCAGCTGTCCAGTTGTGGTGAGGGTGAGCCTGTGCTCACTGTAGCCTCGGAGTGGAACCCACTGTGGTCTCCTGCTGCCCATCCACCTCAAGGTTTGACATGGATGTTCTGAGGCGCTTTTGTGCGTACCGAGTTGGTAAAGACTGGTTACTCTAGTAAAGAGTGTGTTACTGCAGCCTTCCTGTCAGCTTGAATCAGTTTTTGTCTGCAGAACTGCAGCTCATTGGAGCTTTTTGTTTTTCACCCTGTTCTGTGTAAACTCGAGACATTGTTGTGTATAAATCCTAGGTGATCAGTTTCTGAAAAAACTCGAACCAGCCCAACTGGCCCCAACAACCATGCCATGGTTAAAGTCAGAGATCACATGGTTTCCCCCATTCTGACATTTGATGCGAAGCTCTTGACCTGTTTCTGTATGACTTTACGCATTAAACTGCCACATGATTGGCTTATTGCATAATTGCCTGAATGAGCAGGGGTATTAAAGTGGCCAATGAGTGTGTATAGTGTTTTTATCTTAATAAATGTATCCAGTATTAGTGCTTCCCCTGTTTGCTAAGACATGAATTCAGAGAGTTGCCGTTGCTCATTGTCCTTTCGGCCAGCTTTATGTGTCGTTCAGTTGTGGTTTTGTGATGTGCGCATATAAATAACACAATACCAGGGGAAAGGTGAAGCTTTAAACTAAGCGGGGAAACGACTCAGTTACAGATTAGACTGCAACTGCAACAATTTACTTCTGTCTGGAATCTGATAACTGTCTTGCAAAAGAATTAAAAACATATCTAACCTACTTTTCAGCACTTTTCCATTTTACTGTGTTTCAGATGGCAGCAGTGACTATGGGCTTTGGAGATCCTCTCTCACCCTTTCAATCGGTCAATAGAATATTAAACTATTTCTTTCTCTGTGCGCATTTTTGATACTATGACTTTTGGTGCTATGACTGAGTGACATACCAGGCCAGATATACAAAGCTGATGACCAGACATTTGTCTCAGCATATTTCAAAAGTAGACATGGCTTTTTTTTTTTTTTCTTTTTTTTTTTTTTTCCTGGGGTGGTATTATTTTTAAGCGGCGAATGATGTGTATGTGGTTGGTCACTCATTTCATCATAGGTTGCCAGGTTTCACACGGCTTTTACAACTCACTGTATTTGGGCCCTGGTGTGTAGGTGATAGAAGGGCTTGGAGGAGTTTGTCATGGATATTTCACTAGCCCAGGTCTAGTCATCACCACCACCCTTTAAAATGTATCATCAGCTCTTACTGTGATCACGTTCCAGTGATCATTACCACACATAGACTCCATGTACAACAAGTATTTGTGTGTGCGTGCGTGTGTGTGGGGATGTTGCAAATCCATGTCTCCTTTGTAAATATGCTGTGAACTATCAGAGCCAGCTTGGTGGGATGGAAAAGAAGGCTAGCCAAGAAAAAACACCCAGCAGCCAAAAAAAAGGTCACATAGGTTTATTTAGGTAGGGAAACATTCCTAACGTTTGTAATTGAAGGAAGAAAAAAAAAAAAAAACCCTGTGTACATTAATTATTAGGTTATGTGGTTTGTGCAGATTTCGCCCTTCTTCTTGGAGATTTCCAGCGTAAGTCCAAAAGCCACCAAAGGAGGCACCTCAGGTTTCAGCTCATAATTGTGGTTTTGATGGTATGGTTTTGTTGAAATTGTCTTGTTGGAATCTTTGCACTCCAGGTTAGTCATAACTGTACATGTTTTGAAATGTGTGCTGTGCAGGCTCAAAGTAAAACCCCTGAGCTCACTGTTAAACAGAAGGGCTTCTCTGCATCTACTCTAACTCCCTGGCATTTATGCTTAAGTTGTAAGTTCATACACATAAGCATATGAAACCCAAAGAGGACTAGAAATAGGCATTTGTTTGAAATTGTAGTCAAGATTTTTTGCCATTTTCTGTTTTGTGTGTTGTGCTGTCTTGTTTTGTTTAACATTCTTCAGCAGCCAGTATTCTCTCTCTCTGTCTCTCCCCTACATGACACCAGGTGGCAGCACAGAGGCAGCGAGCTCTCGCCATCATGTGTCGCGTCTACGTGGGTTCCATCTATTACGAGCTCGGCGAGGACACCATCCGGCAGGCGTTCGCCCCGTTCGGCCCAATCAAGAGCATCGACATGTCCTGGGACTCTGTCACCATGAAACACAAGGTATAGCCGCGCTTCCTTTATTCTGCGGTGCACTGACTTCCACAAGGCCACGCGGTAGAGCTCGGACATTACATCTAAACAGCCTAATAATACTCGTGATGTAGAAGTTGGGAATAAAGATGAACCCCAGCAGTAAACAGAAGTCGTACTGTAATAAAATGAATCGCTCTGCCTCTGTCTTTGGCAGGGCTTTGCCTTTGTGGAGTACGAGGTCCCTGAGGCTGCTCAGCTGGCTCTGGAGCAGATGAACTCTGTCATGCTGGGTGGAAGGAACATTAAGGTGAGTTCTAATCCAAGGGAATTGGGGATTAATTATATAAATTGTGTATGTTTTCTTGACGCTGATCTGTGTGTGAAAGGAGCACCGCAGTGTGTAATGTCAGTGCCCACTGCCCCCTCTATCAAAATACTGTATGTCAGGCAAGTTGCCTTTTAGATTCAGCTGAGGGGCTCTGTTCTGATTGATTTTTAAGCTGGAAAAAAATATTAACAGAAATTAAGAACTAGTGGATGACATTATTTCTGGTTGCATTTTTGCAAGTCGTAAAAGATAATCTTGAAATAATGACGATTATACATTTTGAAACACGTCTAAACTGCACCTTTAAAATGATCTACATGAGGGCCAATGCAGCGTCCTGATGATTAATGAGATGGACTGCTGTTCCAGCTTCTAACTGCTCAGACGTAGCTGTATGAGGTTAAATTCTCAGCACTTCTTTGTGCTGTTGACATGCTTCATTTCTAAGTTCAAGATCAAAAACATACACTAAAATCCAAACCTCCTTTTTCTGAGCAATTTTTAGGCTGGAGTGTTTGGACGCTGCCACCATTTTGAGTATTGCTTGTGTGAGTGTGTGAGAGAGAGAGTGTGAATAAAGGCCTGTTCACACTGGACACATTTTTGCAGCATTTAACACGAGATGCAGTAACATATTCATTTTAATAAGGGTTTCAATCCACATCAGCTGCTTCAAAGGGATGTTGGAGAAACGTAAAATTTTAACCCGTGTCGCCCTGTTCTTATTTTATGCGTTGTTTGAAAATTTTTCCCATCATGCACAAAAGTGAAATCCATAGAAAGCCATTGACGTGTGTCACATTTTCTATAACCTGCTGCCCATGTTTCATTGCCAAATTTGGAAGATTTCTTGATAAAAATGAAGCACGCTGTTGTCTCTGTAGTGCACGTGTAGTGCATCAGGTGTGGATTGACTGGGTTGTTACAGCTGCAGGGTTTATGTGATGTGTCCGGTGGGAATTTGGAGTGAGTCACTTTTGAGTCTCACTATCTGTGTGTGTGAGAGTGTAAACGAGTGTGTCCTTGCTGACAGTGTGGATTTGTGTGCACTATTGGCCACACTGCTGTTTTGCTTTCTGTTTTGGAGCCCTGTTTCTGTAGGTACTGCAGAGACTGGGTGCGTCATGTATACACACGCTGCTCTCAGACCAGTGTGCGCTGATGATGGGCTGTGCCTGGCTGCTGTCGCTTGGCCGCCCCACCTGCAGCACAGACACTACACAGGCTACACTTCAGCAGTCACATTACACACACTGGAACATTTAGGAACACAAACATACCACTTTTATTATTATTTATTTTTGAATCTGTCAGCACTTTTTTTTTTTTTTTTTTTTTTTGGTTGGGTTTGTATGGGGTAGAGTTGGAGAGCTAGTGTGATAGCTATAAAGGCTGACTGGTATGCTAGATGACAGTTATTAGTTTAACACCTTACTGACATTTAGGGGAACATTCAGTCGTTATATGGTACAGTTTAGAAAATGACAATGGTTATCTGATTTTTGGTTCTTGTTATGGGAACAGAACAGTGGCCACTTCTGAGGAAGGAAAGAAGGGAAAATGTTTATAGGCTCATTCTATACCAGTCAACAGTGTTCGAAAAAGGTTTAGGTAGTTAGACGCAATTAAATTTTATGACTCAAGATTGTTTGATTTTGAAATCAGACATTAACCAGTGATCTAAGACACATTTTCAGATATCACGCACGCGCGCACATGCACAGATGACACCATTCTACCCTCACGAGCTCATCTTCATACACTGGTGCTCAGTAGCCGCTGTGCTGGTATGTATGCTGTAGGTGGGGCAGCCAGGTAACATCGGACAGGCGCAGCCCATCATTGACCAGCTGGCAGAGGAGGCGCGCGCATACAATCGCATCTATGTAGCCTCGGTGCACCCGGACCTGTCCGACGACGACATCAAGAGCGTCTTTGAGGCCTTTGGCAAGATTAAAGCTTGCATGCTTGCCCGAGAGCACACCACAGGGAAGCACAAAGGCTACTGCTTCATCGGTGAGCAGACGTAGAGAGGAGCTCAAAAGCTGATCTGATCTTAAGTAGTCAGAGAAGTGTGCTATTTCTGTGATTGGCTGTTAAGGAAATATTTTCTCATTTCTCAGTGTAAATCATTGACACAATTGGCATATGGTTTACATACTTATACAAAATAATTTGATGCAGTCACACGTGCTAGTTCTTTTTTGCGTTTTTGGTTGTAACCCTAGTCTGTTCTAGTCTATTCTAATGCAGTAATTGATGCATCCTCATATTGTTTGATGTCTTGATCTGAACCGATTGACTTTCAGTTAGATATTGTGACTAATTTCCTGTCTGTGTGGGTAGAATATGAAAAGCCTCAGTCAGCAATAGATGCAGTGTCCTCCATGAACCTGTTTGACCTGGGAGGTCAGTACCTGAGGGTGGGGAAGGCCGTGACCCCTCCCATGCCCCTGCTGACCCCAACGACCCCTGGAGGTTTACCACCTGCTGCGGCTGTGGCTGCTGCCGCCGCCACTGCTAAAATCACAGCCCAGGTGAGAGATTGCAGCTCTGCTAAAGAGACAGCTCAGCATTTAGGTGCTGCTGTCAGCAGACCTGCCAACCATCATGCATTTTGTCTTGGAGTTCTGCATTTTAACATCACAGTACACTGGTATGAGTTATTGTACAAAAATATGCCAAAAGAGCACTTTGGGTTTTTTTCCCCTCCACATTAAAAATGGAGGATGAGCTAATGGATATAAAAAATCTGGACTGATTGACAGTAGTGTGTTTTTTGATCCTTTTAAACCCCACCCCCTTTCTCCGGTCTCGCATTTGTAATCTTATGGAAATTACTCTCACCTTGACTCTGTTTTCCTGCTTGAAAGCTGCACTGAAGGGATGCTGACAAAAATGGTCCAAGACTGCACTGCACCAGGCAGCACAGACTCTGTTTGCGTCGATACCAGATACGCAAAAATGTCTGTCTTGTGGAAACATTATGGTTTCTGCAAGGGATTTTAGACGAGCAATTTGTTTTGTTTTGTTTTTTTTTTAAAAAGGACTATATTGAAAGTGTACTGTTATGTTTTGTGTTGTTTACTGCATCCTCATTTGGCAGGGCATGCTTACCATGTTAATGTATTGTTAATGTATCCATATGCTTATCATGTTAATGTATTGTTAATGTATCCACATGCTTATGTTAATGTATTGTTTTGGCAATTTAAACAATCTGATTTCATGACATTTTTCAACAGTTCTGTGTCTTTTGTGTTATCCCTGTGTGTGACGTATTGTTTAGGAGGCTGTTGCAGGGGCGTCCGTACTGGGTTCCTTGGCATCTCCCGCTCACCTCCTCAACCAACAGATAGGACTCCCTCAGGCTGTGCTAGCAGCCCAGGCCCCAGGCTTAATCACAGGTCTGACACCTGACTGAGCAGTAGAAAATAATGACTGCTAACAAGATTGAATCTTGTTAGTATACCTCCCCCCTCACATTTTTTTGCCCACTCCTTTCCAAGGTGTCACTCCTGTTCGGCCGACTCTGCCCGTGGTGCCTCAGGTGGGTCTGGTTAACCCCGTGCTGGCGTCACCACCCATCACATCCAGTGCCACATCTACAGGAACACCAGCAAGCACGACTCAGCAGCAGCAGCCCGAGGTTAAGAGGGAGGTACAGGAGAAGCAGCAGGAGAAAGACGAAGCTCGAGCAGATGCTGCGGAGCAAAGGAGCATGAACGAGCAGGAGCAGAGCAGAAGCAGTGAGAGCAGCCCCTCAGTCACACACTCAGGGGTGAGTGATGAGCTGCTCCGACCATGACGACAAACTAGGGCATGGGTAATAAATAAACTAGGTGCAGGCAGGGTGGAATGGTTTTTTAAAAATGTAATATTTTTAGCTTTCTCTACTTGATCAAGATTTAAATGGAAAAATATTACTGTACTTGATTTTCTTCTAGTATATTGCTTTGAACAGTTATTCAGTTCTAAAAATCCTCATCATAAAGCCTGATGACATTTTTATGAAATCTATTCTAGGTAGAGATGCACCGAATCGTTTGGCTGAAACATTGCCACGTTTCTGTGACCTAATCCGTAATGATGCCAAATATTTGGGCAAAGCCTGTCTTGTCGTCGCGTTTTTTTGTTTGTTTTTGTTCTCCTAAACTGGTTATAGATGACTCATTGAAAGAGCAGCAGTACAGCACCAGAGAAATTCTCCACCATGTGAGAGCATGTCCTCTGGGTGCATATCCACATTTAGCATCAGGGAATTGAAGCTGTTTCTGTTTGCACAACAGCTACAATGATGGCAATAAGTCAGCTTTCACTTAATGAATCATTTCGATTAAGACCATTTAACTGTTTGTCTTGGTGAATAGACAATGACTTCACTTCACACCTGCTCAGTGTGCAAAAGCTTGAGGCTTTTTCCCCCTTAATCTTGCGGTTTTGTATTTCAGCTTTGTTGAACAGCAAAATGACCATTTCTGCATTGATACAAAAAGAATTTTGCAAGTAAATGATTGTACACTGAATATTCAGTATTTAGCCCAGTGATTTCCTGACATTTTCACCTCGTGTCAGTGTATTAGTAGTGTTTGTATATTTTCTGTTTTACCTTGGCACGGTGTCATGTTGTGCGTCACACCCCTAGATGGAGATGAACATTTTGTGAAGTGCAGCAGACAATGATATGAAATGGTGTAGATAAAATACGTCACTGCCTTTGAATTTAAACTTTACTTAATCCTTTTTTTCCTGACTCTTGTGTTTCTGACATATAGTCTACAGTAATGGTGTTGCGCAACATGGTTGGCCCTGAAGACATAGACGATGACCTGGAGGGGGAGGTAACGGAGGAATGCGGGAAGTTTGGCGCTGTGAACCGGGTTATCATCTACCAGGAACGTCAGGGTGAGGAGGATGATGCCGAGATCATCGTTAAGATCTTTGTGGAGTTCTCTGATAGTGGCGAAATGAATAAGGCCATCCAGGCCCTGAACAACCGGTGGTTTGCGGGTCGCAAGGTCGTGGCTGAAGTCTACGATCAGGAGCGTTTCAATAAAAGCGACCTTTCGGCATAAGACTGACCAACTCTCTGTCCACCTGTTCAAACTCATTCAGCCTCCACCTCTGCTGCTCGAGTTTTGGAATTCTTTTAAACTTGTAATTTTTTTTTTTTTTTTATTGTGGTCAATAATAATATTGGGGACAATCCCATTGGTGGGATTTGGCTTAGAAAATATTTGTGCTTAATGGATTTATTTTTTTTTTTTGGTCATCACCTACTGTGAAAGATTTTCTTTTTTTTTAAATGTTTATTTTCAAATTGTTTTCTAATTTGTCAATTTGGTTCCATTGTTCTCTCATGCTCTGACCCCAACCCATTTTTTTAAACAAAAAACACATTTTTCCATCACTAATGTTCTGTTAAGATCCTAAACATTGTATTGGAGTCATTGGTTCTGAATTTACCAAACAATAAATTCTTCAAATATGCCATCTTGACTGTTTATGAATCACTTGCTTGAGAGTTCTACTAGTTGACTTTGTAAATGTAGTGCTTGGGTTATTGTGGTGTAAGCAAGCCTCGATTGCCAGCTGAATATCTTGGGTTCAAACATCAGAATCAGATTTTATGTTTTTGAGTGCGATACGAGATCACAGAGGCGATCAGCGATCATAAGGTTAGCAGTAACACTAAAGGACCTGAGACTGGGTAAGGATCCACTGACTGGGTCTGTGTTAAGAAAATCACTCAGGACACTTTACCTTAATGTGTAATTATTTTCCACACTTACATAAAATTAATATGATGAAACCATGTAGCTCACTTCACTGACCTTAGAAAACTGGCTTCCCTGTGATGCCACGTTGCCAGGTCATGTCTGATCAACCAGGCTGCCTTTACATCAGACGGCCGATGTAAAACCAAGAGAGCAAACATCTGGTATGAGGCAAGTAGGAGAATTCCTCATTAATCAGCAGTGTGTAGGTTTTTGTGTACATGATTACTCTGTGACTACTATAAATAATAAGCTGAAATGTTTGTATAGTAATGATTAAACAAAAAAAAGTGTGTGAGAGGTGAACTATGAGCAACTAGACATAGAATTTGGGAAGCACACAAACAGTGGGAGGCGCACTTGCGTAACAAACTGATGAGTGTAGTAACTTCCTTCAGAAGGTGACCAAAATGTACTGAGTCAAGTGCAAAGTTACTGTGCATGACTTCTAGGGTTTCTTTTCCTCATATTAAAGCAAGATGTTAGAGACAGGAATGACCATTTTAATCTTTTTTTTGTTTGTTTTTTTGGATAAATTACATCCTTGCCATGTCTACTCTTAGTGTACTAATAAAAATATCAAAATTCAACAGAAAAATATTTCAATGTTCACACCTTTGATAAGGGTTTTAAGCTCCACCCACTCAGCTTAATCAAGTCATGTCATGTCAGCTTGTTTTCTTTATATGTCATGTTGTGTATCATGATGATATACTACATCAGTTTCCTTTATAAATACATATATAAACCTTATAAACTACATGAACTAGAGTGGAAACACGTGAAGGATATTATAGAGGAATTCCCCCAAATGTTGGGAATTGTTGGCTTTACATTAGATTCATTAGATACTGAGATATAGATAGATAGATATGTGTGTGGTTCTTTCCTAAACTGTTGCCACAAAGTTTGAAGCACACAATTGCTTCAATTGTCTTGCTTTGAGTGTCTTTGAGTGCTGTAGTATTACAGTCTCCCTTCACTGGAACTAAAGGGCCCAAACCTGTTCCAGCATGACAATGCCCCTGT
>JAOTRR010000047.1:23840955-23855861 GCA_028570945.1 Gogo arcuatus
TCAGCAGTCTGTAAAAAGAGCGCTCCGATTTCTTGTTAAATCTATTTGTACAGTCGATCACAGAACAGCCCTTTGTGTGTGTGTGTGTGTGTGTGTGTTTTCGTGGCATTGGAGCTGTGCTACTTCCACCTACGGTGAAGTCATGTGCGTTATTGCGCTCTCTAAGCAACACAATTACAGCTAGGAAAAGCTAAGAGATTACATAGCCTGATGATAATCGCAATTCATTTTTTATTTCATCAATTCGAATAGTCATAAATTTGTATCGCAATTTTATCGAAGCACAATATATCGTTACATGCCTATTAAGGATGTCCTAAGTTCCCGAGTAGGAGTTGAGGGAGGGTTTCTTTTTTTCCTCGTCGGAGGTCAGAAGTTACTTGTTACTATCTTTAGTCGGATGCTGCGTAAGCATTTTTATTTAATTTGTTGTATATATTTTTTTTAGATCACACATCCATCCATGTTGCTGATTGTACCAGTGCAACAGGAGGTAGGATTCAGGAGCAGGGTTGTATTTGCAGTGTCGCACCAGTGTAAAGTGCATTACCTTAAAATGCGCACACAAAACGAACTCTTTTAATAGCTAATTAACTGAATTAAAAAACTACCCTGGACACACAATCTGCTTCTCCTGAGTGTTTGGGTTGATGATTTATCCACTCCTGCTCTGTGTAATCAAGTTGGTGGTGTTTGTTTTTTATGCATGGAACAAGTTATTGTTTCCAGATTTTGCCAGTGCTGAATCATGGTGTCCTTAACTACACTTCAAACTGCAATCAGACCCATTTTCATATGATGGAAGTGGTATTGCCTTTCTTTGGAACATTCTCATCATGGTCAGATGACCCACCTTCCTCTTCAAATTCGCTCTCGGGCCTCATTTACTCACCGTCTTCCTGTAACCTGCCACCGTATTTGTTTAGACGTGATTTGTCTGAGTGGGCGTGGAGTTCGGCCACGTGTAGCCCGAGCGACTCTTGTATTCCGGCTTCACGCCAGTACTACCTGATCATTCTACATGTGCTGGTTGGTTTGGGGAAAATGGAAACAAGCTTGTTATTGTTATCGAGGGAAACTTTGATGTGACAATGTTTTATCGCTCAGCTCAGCACGGTGTAAGAGCGCCAGTTTGTAGACGATGCTACAAAGCTTGGAAAGCAACACATCAGACCTCAATAAACACCTCTCACTGGTTTATTCTGTTCTTATACAGCAAGTATGCTTGTCAGATTTTAATCTTAAGTGCAATTTTTGCAGTTCATGCCAAGGTTCCTTCACTGTTATCAGTGCCGCAGGTAACACTGGTATCCATGGAGCATATTAACATGGATACGGTAATGCTATATGGAGACAAGCTTGTGCTCTGATTGTGGCTCTTGTGTCCCGAGCGTGCCATATGGTGAGTCTCAGTGTGTGGTGGCTCTGCCATGTGGTGTAAGATTTGGTGCAAGCTGCTTGAGCTACAATCCACCCTTCCCCAGTTAAGTGTTAATTATGACTGGTCACATACTGACACACTTCAGACAAAGCATTTCTGGGATTTTTGTGTTTATGTGAAGTGTTGAGGTGCAGCATCCTTTACCGTTTGTAGAGAACAGTCAGCGTAATGCATACTGCATTAAACAGCTTAATATTTACTGACAGATATGACCAGCTAAAGCAGTGAACGTGATCAAGTGTCTGTGGCTATATAGCTGGTTTATGTATTCGCTTCACCAAGGCCACGACTGCTGGCCGTCTAACTAGTTGAGCGGTTGAATTAATCGGTGTGTGTGCATGCGTATAAGTGTAAGACTGAGGAGAAGGCTGCCCGGTTGATCAGTCTGAGCAGATGGAGGTTTAGTCGTTCTTGCTGGGTTTAATGATCACCCCGGTGCTCAGCGACACCCACACGGAGGCTTATGTTTATCAGGCACCTGTAAGTAGACTCGCTTTAGAAGGAGGCGGAGTTTCTAGTTTTGTTTATTAGGCTGCTTTGAGAAGCCATTCTCAAAGTCAAATCTGAAACCTTACTGTAGTTGGCCATCGATCAATACTGAAGTTCACCGTGTTATGTCCATTAGTGTGAATTTCTTCTGTAAATGAACGTTGAATTGAAATCTGGAATGACACCCAAGTATCAAAAATGCTTGCCTAAAGTAAAACGTATAAATAACAAGGCAGCCAGCAAAGTGGGACACCAGTGCTCGTGTTTGTGTCCTTTAGCTAACTTAATGTAGTAATGTATGGTGAGCTAGTTTTAGTCACGTACAATAATACTGACCATCATGCAGCACATCATGTTTGCGTCTTCGACAAAAAGTTATTGGTGAACATTTTGGCTGAGATCACATTCGAGTGTGGCTAGTGTCTTTATTTTCTCACGCTATGTGTAACCACAAAGTGACTGCGTGTCCTTCTTGCAGGAGAGTTGTGCAACAGGTTTGCTTGTTTATTTTAGTCACGTATCCACCCCTGAATTGAAGAGTGAACAGAAATACGGGCTCTTGAAGAACCGATAACATTGCAGGTGCACAGTTCGGTTCTCATCACACTCCGTTTACGAGCTGGGTTTTTGCTGAGTGTGTTTAAATGTTGCTAATCATTTTCATGAACCCGTTGAAGGAGTAATTATACGACAAGGAACGTGAGAGAGAGTGCGTGTTTTTGTTTTGAGGAGCAGGCAGGTCTTTATTTCCTGCACTGTCAAGGAAGTGGAAAAAGTACAACAAACACTGGAATGCTTAGTGAAATTAAACGTGTGGGGGGAAAAAAAATCTAGATTTTTAAAAAAATCTTTCTTGTTGTCCATGATAACCGTATTGAAAGTGTTAATATCTTTTACCATGGAAACAGGAGACGTTTATAATTGCTCCTCAGCAGGAGGGAGTAATGTGGAGGAAATGGGCTTAATAGTGTGAATATTGGATCCTGCTCGTGCAACTGTTCAGGCTCTGCCATTTGGCAACAAGCAGCTGAAAAGGAAATCCCTCTCACACCCTCCTGCTCTCAATCACTGCGAATCTCCGGATCTTTCTTCTCATTATGCAATCCTTAATTTGCGCTATCTCTTAGCATGTCCTTTTTGTGAGCGCTGAACCCCCCCACCACGGACTGTGCACAACGGATGCACCAGTGAGCCTGAAAGCTTAGTGAATTAATCCTGCCACATCAACAGCGTCTCGTACACAAGAAAAGCTCCGTGAAAAGCAAGCCAGCTCATGTTAATCATTTACATGCTATCACTCGCACACAGTGTAACTAAACAGCCCTGTTTCTCTCCTCTCTCTGCACATTTAAGGAAAAGGGAGACTCTTCTACACAATCTCATGCTTTTGAAAGGCTCTCGAGGTTTGACCAGATCTTGTGACAGGTTACAGCTAATGTAACGTGGCACGCCCGATTGCAAATCCAGAACGTCGAGGCTCGTGTTGTTGCAGCTTCGATTTCACTGGGTGATTTCTGTCAGCTAGGGCTGTGCTGCGAAAACATGAGGAACTCTCATCGGGATAAAACCTGACTTCCCAATAAGCCGAGTGGTGGAGTGGGGTTTTGTTTTTTTTTGTGTGTGTGTGTTAGTCAATGCCATGTTGGACAAACATGTGGAGGTATTTATCATGGGTCAGTGTAGCTCTGTACAAGGTAACTTTAAAACATGAAAACAGATGTAAAACAAGACATTCTTCCACGTTTTCCACAAAGTGGGTGTAATAGTTTAGTGACGTATGAACCAGTTAGGTGGGTTTCCATTAACCTCCTTAATACACAGTTTGAAATTTGTGAATTAAAAAAACAAGTAACGGAAAGACGTGAATTAAAAAAGAAATTCAAATATAGCAGGAATAAAGTTTATGCACTTGCCTGAGCTGGTTTCACAAAACTGAAATGGAAACACATTTTTCACATTTAAGTCACATGACGCAATCGAAATCAGGTCTTGCAGATCCGTCGCCATGTTTAATTGGAACAACTATCGCGAGAGGAGAAAACCCAGCTTTAATCGCATCGCATCACGTCACTCAGTGGAAACGGACAATTCACGGTTGTGTTTTATTGACTTTTAAAAAAAAAAAAAAGCTTCTATTTTGCACGAAACTGCAATGGAGACCTGCTTATTGTCAGTGCTTGTCATTTTTGTAGTGCAGCGTTAATACCCATTATACCATCTCTTATTGTTTAGTCCGTTGTTTGTTCAAAACCGTAGTGGATGTAATAGACATCAGGCACACGGGTTCAGGTAGCTTGTTCACAAAAATAGGACTAGACCACTTGACGAAAAGTTTCAGTGCATCAATCTAAATAGGCCAAAGCGATAAGACACTGTACAGCTAGAAGAAGGATGATCTTTAATTTTACATTCCCCTGTCAGCATGTGATCTTATTTGCTGATATATAGGCTACCTGTGCTTAGTGTGCTTTAAAGGCCTTAGATGGCTGTGGTGTTATTGTGAGGGTTGGAGCGGCAGAGCCATTCTTGTATC
Organism: Gogo arcuatus; assembly: GCA_028570945.1. Lineage (NCBI taxonomy): Eukaryota > Metazoa > Chordata > Actinopteri > Siluriformes > Anchariidae > Gogo > Gogo arcuatus. The sequence continues at coordinate 23,845,419 of JAOTRR010000047.1, forward strand.
GGTTTGAGACTGTATGGTGTCTTCCACAGCTAAAAAGCCTGCATGCTTGTTAATCAGGCAAGTAGGTGATTTGTTTGCATTTCTGAATAATTTGTTACTGTTGAAAGTGTCACTGTTTAGCAGCTGACTACTCGTGAGCAGCATCCTTCCTTTGTGTTGTTCTTTTCCATCACCCGATGCCACGTTAGTGTTGACTTTAACGCTCGCTTTGTCCTGTTTGTGCAAAACGTTGAAATAATTCTGTCCTGTTTTGACGAGTTTATATCGTTTTTATATATCTGAGCAGTATTGTCTGCTGTACGGATATGCATGGTGCTGTAGGTGTGTTGAAGCAGGTGCAAGTGGGAGAAAACGAGACGTCTAAGGCCTTATAACGACACACTGCGTCAAACAGCATGCGCTTCAGACAGAGGCCCATCCCCCCACCTCGCAACATCCCGTCTTTGTCTCCCACCCTGATCCAGATTAAGGTTTCATTTGTCTGTGAAAACATGCTTAAGCACTCTCATACACACACACACACACACACACACCCTGTATTCTCGCATGCCAGCCACATTTTCTTCAGAGGTCTCCACTTGAGTACAGTCATCTTTGCACTTTCAGGCCTGGGAACAATGCACCACGTGCTGGATCCTACCTGCATGTGCTGTTCGCTAACGTAGAGTGCACAGTTGCTGTAATAGTTCCGCATTGCTCCAATAAGTTCTCTTACCTCAAACACAGCGTTCAATTGTTATTGCAATTAAGATGCATGAAGAGAGTGTGGGTTTTTAGGCCCTACAGTGATGCATGATGTCTTTAAATATAAATGAACCTGCAGAGGAGACTTGGCAAGCTTTATTTTATTTATTTTTATTTTATTAGCATTTATTCTTCTGACTGCTTTCTGATGAACGTATTGAACTAGACCTAGACTTAAACTTGAGATACTTTTAAGGGATTTAAAACGTATACAAATTTTAAAATGCCAGTATAGTATTTCATTGTATGAGACTCAGATGTTAGTGGTTGTGCCATGGGGTCATAAGTTATGCATCTCATGTTTCCTGGAAGTAGTCCAGCAAAATTGAGAGTCCTGTCCTAATCCGAAGTGGACGCAGTGTGTACGTGTCTTTTAACTCCCGGAGACCCGGTTGTGGAACCCCGAACCACACCAGGATGAAATGCCTGTCTTTGCACAGTTCACAAGGCTCAGGAGGAAATGACCTTTAATTAAATTGTTGACCCAGAATGAAGCAGTCTTACAGAACCATGTTGCCCTGCACCAAGAAAGGAACGCTTGAAAAAATACAGTAAGTTTTAGCACAGTTGTGATTTCCAGTTGTGATATTGTTTAGATTCTTTGAAATCATGAAAAGCAGTGGAGGTAATTTAACATGACTGGGCAATAAAAATAACAGTATTCTGATATAATAACCTCATGATGCACAGTTTGACCCATCATCATCATCATCATCATCATCATCATCACGTGTCAGTGCTTTCAACTCCTTTGTTTTTCTGTAAAATGGAAGTACTTTTAAAAGCGGACATACAAAACTCTGTTTGTACCGATTGTTCCACATTTTCTCCCTAATTTGGTGGTTGTTGTTTCCTACCCACCAGCCAGCTCTCCCCTGTCATACGAGTTCGCCTTCATCTTCTCCGTTTCCTATCGCACGCTTCCTCAGACACGTCAAGCCAGCCAACAACATCTTTTTTTGATCTGCTGCTCCTGCTGCATCACATGGCAGCGTAACACGTTCTGATGGCGCTACCGGCCCTCTTCCGTATACCTGAGCTCACAAGTGGCTTTGATTGGCTAGCGTCAGTGTGTGACGCGTGAGAGCATGCACAGTCTCTCCCACCCTCCCAGAGAGCACGGCCCTTTTTCTCCCTTAGGCGTCCAGCCATTGTGCATCGCGGTCTGTGATCCAGTCCTGGGCTGCCAAGTCATCTGGGTCTGTGGTGTTTATCGTGTATAGTTTGTCCAAATACCATTGCTTGGCATTGAGATTCAGTTTTTCCAGGTCGAGTCCCTTTTCTTTTCCTTTTCCCTTCTCCATCAGATTTGACCAGCTTTTTAATAATAATGATTTAATTTAGCAATAATGCTTTAATAATTATCATTACCATTATTACAATTATCATAGTGCCAGCCCTACTTCCTGCACCACTACTGCCTAGCTCCTCATTGCTCTCATTAATTTTGAACTGTTTGCTTAAACTAAAGCGTGCTTCTTTTTGGGTGGGTGGTATGTGTGTAAGTGTGTGTGAGTATGTGGTGGGAGGGTTTTCCCCCTGCAGCCTGCTGAACTGGCCCAGCAGTGCCCATAAATCACAGCTGCCATTGTGTGCTCTGCAGTAAACCTCCCCTCATCCCCATCATCCCCCTCATGCTCTCACTCTGTTCCTCCAGCAGAGCTCTGGCACAGACTGGAAACACACGTATTTAGATCACCCTGTCTTTCTTCCTTTTTGATCTTCTGGGTTTATTCTTCTTCTTTGTCGTGTATTTCTTTTCTTCTCTGTCTGATATAAGCAAGGCATAAGAAGGAAGGAGTGTTTAACATTTTATTGTAACACATTAATCTGTTGCAAGCATTTTCACTTGAACTAAACAGCCAAGTGTGTTTTTTTTTTTTTTAATTTAAACCAAATAGTATATTTAATACATGCCTGTCAAGTGTAATTTATTATCTTGCTGTTGTATTAGTGGGGAAAATGTGAAACACATGGAATATTGCATTCTCACCTGAAGTAGAATGGGATTAGCAACGAAAATGCAATGTAAAAGTATTAATATATTAGACAAAGAAATATTGAAATGTAATTTTACTGAGAAATGCATTGTATGGAATGCTGGTGCTTTAAGCATATGTACAGCATACGATGATGTAAGCATGTGTTCGGAATACTGATGAGACGAAGGATATTTTTCCCCCAATTTTCTTTAAATTACAGGTCTGGGCCCGTGTTCACAAAGCATCTTAAGGCTAAAACTCACCCTAACTTGCCAACTTAGGAGAAACTCCTAAAAATAATGGCTGTGTCAGTCCTAACTTTGGGACAAAGAGTAATTCACAAAGTCCCTTCGTGCTAAAAGTAGCACCAAAGTCGGGGAGAAGTAAGATGTAGTTGAGAGGACTCCTAACTCATTAAGACCAACTCACAAAGGATCATAAAACCACTGGCTGCTGTCATTCCACGTTGCAATGTTTTGGAAGCGTTAAACAGTACTGAATTACTTAAAAGATGCCGCCTCAGTTGCGATGGAATAATGATAGTTGTGGAGCTTGTGATGGTTGCAATAACATCTCCAACCAATTGAAACAACCCAATCAGTGCCGAAATTAAGTATTTGACAAAGCTGTGCTACTTGGCAGCAGGGCAAACACAACTTTGCAATGCCGACGACTCGGGGATCTCCCAGCCGTCCGTAAGCCGAGCGATCCACCAAACAATAAATGTGCTCCGTAGACCCCACATCGTAGAGCAATTCATACGTTTCCCTTTAGACATTCACCATCTACAAAGAAATAAAGCCAGCTTCATGCTAATTGCTGGTCTACCCATTGTGATCAGTGCTATTGATGGAATGCATGTAAACAGGAAAAAAAAAATCGCACCAACACACAGCACAAACATGTCATTGTACAGATGCATGATGAAAATTGCACCTAATTCATTATTATTTCATTTGTATGTCCCAATTAGGCCTATTTATTGTTGACCAGCACAGACATGTCTCCCATCAGCCAATCGCCGTGGTCATTGTAAGCAAGCTCGTACAAAAGAATTGACATCAGCTATAGCAACGGAGTCTTACTTTTAGCTTAGGAGTTCTCGCTTTTCCTTAGTAAAAGTTGGTCTCAGCAGCTTTGTGAATAGGATTTAGGAGAAAACTTTGTTAGAAACTTGTAGTGCGGCTTAGGAGAACTCTTAGTAGGAAGATAAAATGCTTTGTGAATACGGTCCCTGGTTGGACGGTTGGTAGGTAGATTTAGCCCAACCATCAGGACAGCCTGTATGAAACTAATTTCTACATTATACATTGAAAAGTGGTTATCAAAACTTTTTAAAAACATATCCCATTCAACAGCACTTTGACGGGAAATGCAAAAACGTTTCTGCTATAAATTCTGGAAAAATGTTGCTATATTTGTATTTTTAAACTCAACTAGTGAAGTTTGACTCCTGATGATGCCACAGCCTTCTGTGGCTGGGATCCAAGGGAGCTCGGTTTGTTGTGCTATTTAGGTAGGACGGATGGCTTTTCTGTCTTTCCCCTGTCAATCAGAGCGACACTCGCCAATCTTGGGCTTCTGTGAGCTCCTGTATGCGGAAGAGGGCAGATAGTGCTTACGCTTCGCTGGGATACTGTATGCGGAAGAGGGCAGATAGTGCTTACGCTTCGCTGGGATACAGTATGAGCAAGATGTAGTTGGTTGGCTTTACATATCTTGGTTAGTAACTAGTGAAGCCTGTTCATTGGAAATTCATAGTTCTGAAGGATGACATGAAGCATCTGGGGCAGTCGTGGCTCATTTACTGATGTTCAAATCCCAGGACTATCAGAACCACTACTGGACCCTTTAGCAAGACCCTTTACTCTCAGCTGCATTTGTAAGTCAGTTTGCTTAAACGTGATCTTCCAAATAAGTAAATCTAAATGTTAGAGAAGGGGACAGTGATACTTTATAATCCAGCAACTTCACTAAGGTCGTGGTAAAGTTTCAGCTTTCCGCACACAGGATATGTCCTAATTTTTCAGCACTTCTCATTATCTGAGCAGTGGTGCAGCGCTAATTGTAATACAAGAGGCTGGAGAATTTAATTAACTGGCTGGAAACACATAGCAGTGCCACCTTTTGTCTGAGCAGATGACCAGCTGCCTCCCACATCCTGCCTCCCACCTCCACGCCGTAGTCTGATTCCGGGGGAGGATTAGCACCCTTTCAGAACGGGCGCTTCTCACCGTGGTTTAGTAGGTTCACATTGATGAGCTGAAGCGTCAGTTTGCCGCTGTAAGTTGCTGAGCAGTGTGTGTGTTCAAAGAAAGAGGAACATGCCTGTTTTTTTTTTTGGTTTTTTTTGGAAAAATGCAACAAACATTTCTCATGAATACCAGGTACTTGGGCAGATCAGCTGTGTTTGCAGGTAAATAAAGGTGGAGTCCAATGACTTCCACTGCAGCCAATAATGTGACTCCACCACAGTGCCACTCGAAACATCCTCCCGTCTAGTCACCTTAAAATTTTATCCCAAAGACAGTCACCATTTACAACAGGCTGTTGATCACGTTCTTCCATCTGCCTTTGTTGAAATCCTGTGTAAGCATGATTTCATACTTGGACCACTCTCACCTTGACAAAAGGTGATGGCTGAAATTAAATGGAGGTGCACAGGATCATGTGAGCTCCAGCAGTGGCTTTTAATCCAGTCTTGGAAAAACCTTGTTTCTCAAGGTTCTCCATCAAAGTGAGAACTTTAGTAGCGTACATGGTCAAACATGCGTTCTGCTGCGTGTGGTGGACTTCAAGTCCAAAACAAATCCGAAAGCAGCTGATGACTGACCGTTTGCATGAGCTGCTCATTTTTATTGAGCTCCCGTCAGTGCAGGCTCTTAATCAGCAGGTGTATGACTGGGTAAACAGGCTACAGCACATATGGTCCAGGCAGAATAATTCAAGCTTGGTCTGACAGGATTCCCTCCCAGGGACATGTCACTCCTGATGCCTTTTTACTGCTGTGTGTGTGTGTGTGTGTGTGTGTGTGTGTGTGTGTGTCCCCGTCCCGTTATACACTTTATGAACTCTGATTTACAGGGAAACCAGTTTGAAGCTGATTAAAGTGCTTGAGAACTGTGCAGTCAGTTTTTAAACAACTTTGCTCGTAAATTTGCTCATAACCGTTACTTTTAGAATAAAAAAAAATGAACGACTGTTAAGACAGAATAAGCCATGGGCATGGATTATTCTGGGGAAGCCATGGCCTAAAGGTTAGAGAAGCAGTTTTGGGACCAAAAGATCACCAGCTCAGTTCCCTGGACCAGCAGGAATGGCTGAAGAGCCCTTGAGCAAGGCATCTAACCCCAACTGCTCCCCAGCCTGCCCACTGCTATGGGCATGTCAGGGACCTGTTGTATGTTGCTCTGGATAAGAGCGTCTGCTAAATGCCAGTAATGTAATAAGTTACTGGATGTCACTCATGATCTACACCATAATTTTAAGTTTTTCTAATCATAGGCCTCTGCATTCAGTCACCTACTGATCATAATGTACTTTACACTGATCACAGCTAGATTATGTGAGCCAATTCATTGACTATAAGCGCAGCTATGACAGTAGTTCCAGCTTTTTTGTAGGAGACATTTATGGAAGGATTCTCAGTGCTTTTGTAACATTGAGTATTTTTTTTTTTCACCATTGGGAGAGACTTCATTTTTTTTATTTTTAAATTGTCCAAGAGAAAAAGAGGTGCTGGTGAGGGAATGACTGTTTATAGCTGCTATATCAGCTGTATGTAATAAAAGGAACTAACATGTTTCTTGGACATTCGTAACATTTAACTATAACTACAAACTGTTAAAAAGTGCAATGTGGTGTTCATTAATAAATAAAAAATTGAGATCTTCACCCTATTGCTGTGGTATAAGAGGAATCCAATCCAGTTTCCTCAGGAGTACCGTCAGTATTGCCCGTTGTCATTTCTTACATAAAGAAATACAGCTCTCTATCCTGTGCTTTGAGAGCTACATAAAAATAAAGCAAGCCAACGTTATTACACATTAGCTTATTAGATTATTTAAACAAACTAGGCAAAAATTTATTCTGCCCATCCATTTAAATCATAAGCCTGAACTGGCTTTATTTTCATATGAATTTGTAGGAACTGTGGCAGAATCTGTTTGATGAAAATCTGCGTAATGCAAGTTAATTTTTCCAGTGACTCTGGAAAGCTACCAGGGGTAAACCTTCCCAGAAATGTTTGTTGAAAGTTCACACTGTTCAGGGTTTTGATCACACATTGTTGACTCAAAAGGCCATATTGAGCAGTGGCAGTAGCTCTGTCATGTTTGAATGGTTTAAGCTTGAAACTGCTAGCCCTTGTACATTGCTGTGTTATTTTGGAGAAATGAACAGACCCTGTCTATACAATTATTACTGATATTTCTTCTATAGAATGGGCTTGTCCTCCTTTGACACATGTCACACGCCCTGCTATAGTCTGTGCTATAGCAAATCTCCGTAGATTCATGTTTCCAGGGCTACAGGATGCAAGTGGAGTCCATGCTGCTGTTTCCATCTAAACCATCAATCTGCTAATGTATTCGGACTCGCACGTAACATCCTCACAGAGTATGTACTTCTGTAATAATCTCCTATTAGCATTTTTTTTTAAAAACTGTTTTCCTTCAGGCATCATTTCTATAGGAAAGATTTAGCAAATGGCTGCCTTTGCTCCCTACGTATAAATAACATACAATTGGTATTTATTGAACAAAACAGGTGCATGGAATCTTGAAATACAGCCAAGCAGGAAGTGCATCAGTGATGCTGTTTCATGTTTCTTTTGATGTAACAGGAGGTCACGCAACCACATGAGTCACGCGCGCTGGTGTATTTGAAGACTGACATGATCGCTCAGCAATCTCTTCTGAACACCACCGTTTCGAAATGACACTTAAAGGTTATCTGGCTAGGACAGTGCCTCTTCCTGACTGGGATGGCTCATACGTTCTGTAAACATAGTTCTCCTGCCCCCTCTTAGGAGCTTAAAGTCCAGGACATCTGCCCCAACATATCTTTAACTTTCAGTCCAAAAAAACCCCTTCAGTAGAGTTCACACCTGTTTGTGTCCCCATGTTGATGTAGCTGCTGAGTATCAGCCCTGTGTGAACACTTTGCTGCCGAAGGCCCTGCAATAATGTTGTAGATTAAGACTTTAAAACAAGTTCACAGCAAATGGAAAAAATGTGATTGAAGTGGATTTCTCTGAAGTTCATGTTTTACTTTTACTGGAGGCAGCCATGGCCCGAAGGGTCGCTGGTTCGATTCCTGGGACCGGCAGGAAAAATGTGAGCCATGTATGATAGCTGAGGTGCCCTTGAGCAAGGCACCGAACCCCCAACTGCTCCCTGGGCGCTGTAGCATGGCTGCCCACTGCTCTGGGTGTGTGTGTGCTCATTGCTCACGTGTGTGTGCGTGTGTTCACTGCTTCAGATGGGTTAAATGCGGAGGAGGAATTAGCTTGAGTGTACAGGTGACAAAAATAAAGGCTTCTTCTACTTGCATACTAGTGCTGGTTCAGCTGGTTCAACTTGTAAACCTTTGAAGAACCGGTTAGCTTTTCCACCATAGAGCCATATCATTACCTTACTGTATACATCTGGATATGTCTCTGTTTTCTCAGCAATGCTAGCGTTTAAGCACAAGAACAACAACAATAATAATAATAATAATGGCAGACTATATGTAACACTAGCTTTTTTTTTTCTTTTTTTTTTAAAAATAATGGTCGTCACAAAGTTTTAGCTGATTATGTTGGTCACAATAATCCTGCCCCTCGTTTCTAGACCAGCAAAGTGTTGGTCACTCTCGAAGCAGTTTTCCTGGCCGAGAACTGATTCTTTGGCTATCGAAGCGCAAAGAACTGGTTTGTGACTAGGCACCAACTCTGAACCGGCCCTCGAACTGCCTTGGTGGAAAAGGGATATCAGTCATATCTGGACCAGGCACAGACCTGCCAACCTTTAGGCATTTTACAAAGGAACTCCACATTTTAACACCAGAGTACGCTGCTACAAGTTATTAATCAAAAATACACCAAAACTATAGTCTTATTTTTCCTTCTAATAAAAACTGCAGATGAGCCAATCAACAGATGAATCTAGAATGATTGACGGGTGGTTTGAATTTGCTAATATTAACCGACCCACTGGAAGCTCTGCTCCCTCCCAACTCGGTTATCATTTTTGCTGATGCTCTCGTTTCAGCTTGATTTTTTTTCTGCTTGAAGCTGCGTCCTTGCCTTCTGTTACTGTAAAGGGAGAATAGTTTCAGTTCATTAGCTAACACTAGACACGTGTATATAGTTAACATCAGTTATCAGTATTTATTCGGGATGCACTGAAATTTCAGCTGCCCGAAAATTGACAGAAAATGGTCGAAGATGGCTCTTTGACAAAGTGGAAAAGGCTGAAAGGTTTTGATGATAAAAAAAAAAAAGAGCATAACTACATGTACAGCAAAGTGACACATTTAACACTTTACAAATAAATTTAAACGGAAGTGATTTTGAACTTGCTGTTTGTTTTCTTTTGCGCTCAGCAAGAACACGTTCTAACATTGAGCAGCAGTTCAACAGTGAAAATATCAGCCATGTAGAAACATTTTCACTGTTTCTATGAGGAACGTTTAGACAAGTGATTTTGTAAAGTGACTGATTTTTCTCCCTGAAGTTGTATCCAAGTATTTTTCTTGATTGACATTTATCTGATTTGTTTATTAGTTCATGAGAAGTGACCGTGTTTTGGTCCTGATTTCAGTGGCAATAATGTATCGCCATGCTTTTCTTCCTGGGACTACTCGTTATACCTCTTTGGGTTTGGCAGATCTACAGGCGTAAAGAACTTCTTGCTCCATCCCATCGCTGGCTCCTTACTGAGTGAAAATGTGTCAAAGATTTTCTTTTGACTGGCGCATTATGTTCTGTGCTCCTCCTTAAAAAGCTCTTTATGTAGTTTACTTTGTGTGCATTACCAGCTAATGCAGTTCCATTAGCATAAAGCAGAAAGCCAGAGCATGCTGTGGGTGTGTGTTTTGTCTGTCGTTGCAGCACTTTGCGTTGCAGTCTGTACTTTACCGTGTAGACAGCACTATTTGTCTGTTTTTGTTACATTTTGACAGTACAGCAGAAGCCAGAATGCGTCCTGTTTACCGAGGCAGTTACGTGTACCGGAGCTTGGGCTGCACTGACACTTGTTGATGTGTGTGTTTGTCTTGTTGATTCCTTTGTGCTGGGAGCGCCGTGGCAGGCAGGAAACGAGAATAATAGAGTGAGCTGAGGAATGTGGCGTTTCTGTTTTGGAGAGTCTCTCTGCTCAGTGCCTCGCACCATCACAACACAGCACAGTTGCAGTAGACCTTTACATAAACACATTTTTATCTCCTCTGTCCTCAGGCTGCCAGTTTGCTGAATGACTGCGTTTACATATACAGAATAATGTGATAAAGGGAACACATCAGGTCTGTGTGAATCCGTCAGTAATCGGCTTTGTTGCTGTAGAAAACTTGTAGTAACTTACTATAGTATTAGTAAGTAGTAATTTTCATATAGTAATGAAATGAGTAATGCAATAGCACTGATGCAGGCTGCACTGCTCAATATTTTTAAACATTCACAATATACAGTACCAGTCAAAAGTTTGGACACCCCTACTCATTCATAGGTTTTTCT
>JAOTRR010000047.1:23980878-23995488 GCA_028570945.1 Gogo arcuatus
ACACACACAGAGAGAGAGAGAGAGAGAGAGAGAGAGAGAGAGAGAGAGAGAGATTAATCATTAGCAAGGACCTCAGACTAGCTTGTCAGTGGCACCTCACTGTCCTTGACATATTTAAGCTTTGCTGAAATCAGCCATCAGAAATCAGCAATCATGAAGAATTTGTTTTGGATTTGAGTGAATAAATGTCATTACATTTTTAATTACTTCCCAAATGCAGGGCTTTAGCTTTTGACGTAATAAATGTAGCTGACTGGTAACCATAAAAGAATGTTTGTCTATGAAAGAATTGCTGTTGACGGTCCCACATGGGGGTGAGAGAGATTTGCATTTCCCAAAAACATGTTGTCTCAGGGAGTTTTTTCTTTGCCACTGTCACCTCTGGCTCATAGGCATTTAAGTACAAATCTACATACAGGTTTCTGTAAAGCTGCTCTTTACCGAGGGGGAGGGGGGGGGACACTATACTAATAAAATTTGAATACACCACAGACAGTGCAGCAGGTAGCATCGCCACCTTACAGATCCTGGGTTCGATCCTGACCTCTGTGTCGAGTTTCTGTTCATGATCTCCACGTGTCTGCACTGGTTTCCTCACACCTCCCAAAAAAATGCCAGAAGGTGGATTGGATAAGATAAATTTACCCCTAGCTCTGTCTGTGTGTGTGGGGGGGGGTGATGGCAGGCATCTAGGGTGTATTACCACTGGGACCCTGATCAGGATAAAGCAGTTACTGAAAGTGAGTGAGTGAATCCACCACCAATAATTTCTGATAAACAGAGAATCATAAAAAAAATAAGTTGGTAGTCTGTTATTATCGAAAAGGGCTTTTCTAGTAGCATAGAAAATTCTCTGCCATATAGTGTTTGAAATACAGAAGGGAAATAAATGATGCATAAGCGTATGTAAAGGTCAGATTACTTGTGCAGCAAGGCAGAGTCATGGTGCGTCTAAGAATCAATTGTTTTTTTTCCATCCCTCCTGACTAGATAATGACTGTAATAAAGCCCACATAGTTCTCCGTTGCAGTGTTCGTGTGATATACTGCCAGGTACCTTTGTAATGTTAAGATAATGTCTTTAAACGCACTATATGTTCTCTGTTCTTCCTAACTTCCGGTGCTGATACGAGTGTCCCATTTCCATGTTGATGTAGATAAAGTGACAGGCCTGTCATTCTCTCCAGGGGAATCGGTGGAAGGGCTAAGAGAAAACGACTACCTCTTGATTCATTCATGTCGGCAGTGGACTACGATCACCGCCCATAGCCTGGAGGAGGGCCATTATGTCATTGGACCGAAAATCGAGATCCCGGTCCATTATGAGGGTGAGGCTGTGTGCTGTACTGCGCTTTTTGCTCTCGTTCTGTCCGTCTGTTACTCTTAACTGTGTAATCCCTTCTGCCATGCGATACGAAACAACGTTTGTTGTGTAATAGTCACAAAGAGCATAAAAGAAGAGATGAAATGAAGAACTAAATGAGGAACCAGACAAGCAGGTTTTTCTATCTAAACCACCACATTTCCCATCAGTTTTATGCTGGCAGGCAGTTATTTAATTGCCCTCATTGCATTGATGTCACTCTTCTGAGAAGGATGTTAAACCATTTAAATGCTAAGGAAAGACATTTAATGATTCATGATGTATACAAGTGTCTATTAAATCTGTAATACATCTGTCTATAATTAAAGGCAGGGGTGAAAAAATCATTGTTCAATATTTAGAGATAATATCAACCCTGTTGTGATTTAAGCTGTTAATAGCCCCAGTACTGCTGTATAATATTTTTCACTCTATAAATGCATTGCATTCTTCTGTAGAGTATTTATGTAACTAATCTTGTATCAAATGTTGGTGTAGATAGTTAAAACAGTGTCTTGGAAGCACTCATTCTCACATAAGTTAATGTTTAGTGATTTGATTTATTTTTTTTTAATAACAAGGAAGATTGGTTGCAACTTCAAGCTGTCTGACAGAAACTTGGACCAAAATAGTCACTAAACATGCACTCAGTGCTCAGTTTGTTCTTATCTTCACAAAGTCAATATTAATGTGATAGCAGCAATCTAGAAGCTCCATAACTTCTACAAGTCTAAAATTTTCACTGCTGAGTCTTCTAAACAGCCAAGGGCTACTTCAGAAAGCTATTGATCTGTTACCTCAGTTTCTAGGAGCAGAATAGGAGGCAGTGAGGATTTCTCTCATAATTTTAAAATATAATTGTAACAAAAGTAATGTATTTTTCTTTTATCGGGCAGGTCAGTTCAAACTGCTGGAGCAGGACCGGGATATTAAGGAGCCAGTGCAGTACTTCAACAGTGTGGAGGAAGTGGCCAAAGCTTTTCCTGAACGAGTTTATGTCATGGAGGAAATAACATTCAATGTTAAGGTATGGTTTTTCTGTATGGATTTTATTTTTTTGCTTCACTTATATACAGATTCGACCTACACGGTGCTATTATTCCCTTTGTCTTAATTTCTGTTAGCACAGTTTCTAATCTCTAGTGTCATTGCCATGCCAAAGGAAATGGAATACTGTTCCTTATTTTTTTTTATATTAGGTGCATAATATGTAATCTTTTTTTATTGTTGTTGTTCTGATAATCCCCAACCTGGACTGGCAGCATTCTAACAACATAGCCAGTGGACCATTGAATCTGAAACAAACGGTTCATTGTCCTCAGAGCTGAATTCACAAAGCCATTGCCTTGTCCAGACTGCAAAGTTCTTTTGTCTTAGAGTGAAAGGTTATATGTGTGTTGTCTGTGGTTGGCTCTTAATTTCTGCTGATAGAAAAAAATATTTTGAATGCCTACGTTTATGTAGATCATGTCTGAAAGGAAGTTAAAGACAACTGGCCTTCAGTTGCTAAAGCTAGCATGTCCCCCACAGATGGCGTCAGGAGAATGCAATGAGGACACAGAGGTGTACAACATCACCCTGAACACCGGCGATGAGTTAACGCTTATGGGCCAAGCTGAGATCCTGTATGCAAAAACGTCAAGAGAGAAATCACGCCTCAATACCATCTTTAGGCGCATTGGCAAGCTGAACTCGATCGGTCGTCCAGGGCGGGGCAAGATGCCGTGCCTGATTTGTATGAACCACCGCACTAACGAGAGTGTGAGTCTGCCATTCCAGTGCCGTGGCCGCTTCAGCACATGCTCGCCCTTGGAGCTGCAGATGCAGGAAGGCGAGCACAGCATCCGTGCCATAGTGGAGAAGACGCGGCTGCCCGTCAACGTGACTGTGCCCGTGTGTCCACCGCGCAACCCACACGACCTGCACCCAATTCGAGAGGGTCACCGCTATAAGCTCGTCAATGTGCGTACCAAAACGGTGGTGGTGTGCTGTGTACTCCGCCCCAACGCTGTGCTGCCTGTACACTTTCCCTTGCATGTTGCCACGGCGATGCCTCGCTTGCTGGTACCTGAAGGCCTGCTGCATGGAGAGGCATGGCTGGAAAGCGTAGTTCATCGCTGGTTCGCGTACTGCCAGGAACAGTTTGATATTGACAACTACTCGAGAGCAGTGCGTGATGTGAGGGCCGACTGGCCCGAGGACGCCAAGAGTCCCAAGAAAGGCACCAGTGGAACAGGATGCGCAGTCGGGACTGGAAACGGAGGTGGAGTTGGTACCAATGGCTGCCCTGGCCACCTGCCCAGCTCACTTAGCTCAGCCCGGGACGAGCTCACACAGTCATTCCACCGCCTATCCGTCTGTGTCTATGGGAACAATCTGCATGGCAACAGCGAGGTGAACCTGCAGGGCTGCGTTAGCCTCTACGGGGAGTTTGTGCCTCCAGAAGCACCAGATGTGGATTATCCATTTCCAGAGCTGCTAGACAGTTCATCTGGTCTTTGCAAAGCGGATCTGCCATACGAGGAACTGTGGCTGGACCACACACAGACACACAGTCCTGTACACGAGCACAACGAGGCTGTCCGAGGAAACGTTAACATCTCCAGCTGCCCGTCTGGCCTGCCATACCCCAGTGCGAGTTCTACAAGTGCTGCCTTCCTCAGTGCTGATATCAGTCTACCTCCACCCCCTGTGCCTCCAAAATCTGAAGCTGTGAGTATTCTCAACTGTTGTGGGGTTTTTTTTTTCCCCTCAATAAAATGAAGGCCATGTAACAGTAAATATCAAGGACAGCAGGCATGTGGTACTATCCCTTTTATCATGGTTTATTATGATAAACCATCTGTGTTTTTATTAGAAATATTTATAAGGGATAAAGGACACCATGTATCTCTGGAGTACGGTTACATATAAGCAAGGATATTGTAGTGCCCAGTCTTTGTTTTTAGTGTTGGCAAAATACACATACGTACTGAGATTCATGATTTAAAGTGTCAACATCACATTTGACTTTTGTAGGCCATTTAGGGAAAAAATAACAACAGATACTTGGCAAATTATGGCTAAAGGACAAGTACCAACATGTAGTTAGCATTGCAGGATGTTGGTTTAAGTAAAGAATGAAAGAAAAGGAAAAACATGAAGGGGCATGCAGCTTTAGGAAAATAGTCAATGATAGGGTGGTGTGACTTGTTCTTATACCACATCAATTTGCAAACATTACATTTTTATTTATTCAAGAATGACATGCATCATATGTTGTATCCGTTTTAGTTACTTTAACTGTTGTGGGACATTCTGTTGTCTTTTGTTATAATAGCTATAAACAGTCATTCCCTAACCAGCCTCTCTCTCTGTTGAAGCTAATAAGACTGTCCTCATGGTCAGAAAACTTAAATGAATGGATTTACCTCAAAGCAGTGACACTGAATGATGGTTAACGTATTTAATAAATAATTCCTTACAAAAAGTTGCATTCTTTGTTGTTAAATAATTTTTTAAATATCCATTTACTACTAGGCTTAAATTATGTGAGCTCCAACCGTACAAGTCCCTGTGAATGAACTGTTACTATAAATAAAGACTAACGTATTAGAACGATCAGATTAGTACTAACCTTTGACATGCCATGTGTTTATATTGTAAACATGTGTTTATAAGGTTATAAACTCTTAAAGTTCAGCAGCGCTGTGTATCACAACTGTCATAATTACCTGGTAGAGCAAGTCACACACAACTCTCCAGCTTTTAGCTTTGGGGAAACAGTCAAATTAGCTGGTTTATGCTAGCAAGTATGAACAGAAGGGAAAGATGTGGAGAAGTTGAATTAGAGACGAGTATGATCTCGGCTCCCTGGTAGGTTAATAAACATTTTAATAAACATGATCATTGTTTTGACTTTTCAGTCACAGACAATTTTGACCCATTTGAATTTGTCAAGTCTTTTTAGCACAAAAATGATTAGCTAATAGCTGGGAGAAATTTTGTCTTCACACTGCTATGATCTCCACAGGTGAAGGAGGAGTGTCGGTTATTAAACGCTCCTCCAATTCCTCCGAGGAGTTCCAAACAGACAGCCCTGAACTCCGGCAGCGTCCCAGTGCCATATCCACCCACAAAGCCACGGCAGCCAGACACTCGTTCCCCAAGCCCAACGCTGTCCTACTACTCCTCTGGTCTGCATAACATGTGAGTACTAAATCACCAATTATCTGCTTCATGGGAATGTTTTTTTTGTGTGTGTGTGTGTGTTTTATTATTCAACCTTTTTGGTATTAATTTCTGCAGAGGAGGAGAGAGTGAGACCTTAAAGGAGATGGAGGAGCAGAACCACGCATGTTACCCATGCAACTGGATTCGAACAGATGCCAACAAAAGCACCAAACCTCCCCCCTGCCTCAGTCCCTCCACTGACACTGCACTCTCCCGTCTCTCCTGGCCAAATGACTTCTGTGGGCCTGATTTCCACAAAACTGAGGACTTCTCATCAGTGCATTGCCGTAGTTACTCCAGCTACCCGAGGAAAAGGACCCCTGGCACCCCTAAGACTTGTTCCTCGGGCCTCTTTGACTTTGACAGAGGAGGGAGGAGCACTACAGCCACAAAGGCCCAACAGCCTGCCCAGTTTTGTACTAAATCGACTAGTTATACCCTGGAAATGTACAGAGACAAACCTATTGAGGAATGTAACACTAAACAAAGCAGATCCTGCCCTATCTTGCCACCAAGAACCCCAAAACCCAGTGATGTAAAGAAAGACAAGGAATGTGCATCAGTAAACGTTGCAGGCGTTGACACTACACAACATCAGGTGGACAGAGTGAACTCAGGAACTGCACTGTCCTGTTCTTCTGCTACAGGGCTACAATGGCAACCACCAAACAACCTCTCAGGCCTTTCCATTGAAGAGGTGTCCAAGTCACTACGTTTCATTGGTATGTCAGAGGACGTGGTTGGGTTGTTTGTTCGAGAGAAAATCGATGGCAATTTGCTTTTGCAGCTAACAGAAGAGATTCTGTCAGAGGACTTTAAGTTAAGCAAACTACAGGTGAAAAAACTCATGCAGTTTATTGGCGGATGGAGGCCCAAAATGTAAGCTCGAACAAAATAGGGCAAAACATTCAGTGCGCTGCATAACACTACAGCCTTCAGTATTGCGTTCGACTGTTTTGTATCTATATGCTATGCACAGTCTGAAGCCTTGTATTGATTTTACTGGTTTGTAGAATATATGTATGATATGAATATAGGGTGCTTTGTGTATTAACTTCCCATGTCTTGACCTATACCCTTGTCTCTATGTAATCTCTCTCTGTGACCTTATGGTACCTGCACAACACACTTAATAGTTTGCTCATACCTAAAGCCTTTGAGAAATATGAATATATTTTGATCAAACCCAGTCACGCCTTTAGCCTTCTTGGTTGAATAATTATAGAAATGGTGACATTTAATATGATTCTGTCTGGGTTAAGACAGAACGACAGACATAACCTTAATACTGAGGGGTGTGTGTGTGTGTGTGTGTAGATACACTTAATTATTCATCAAACAGACAAGTGCTGCCTTTGCACATATTTTTCTTTAATGAATGTTAGTTTACTTATGGGTTGCACTAGCAATGAAACAAATATTGTTACTGTTGGTAAATATATTCCTCTTATTTTAGGGACCCAGAGTAATCTAGACATCATTCGTTCTTGATCTAAAAGATCTAGCGTCAATTCTAAACATTGTATTGGTACATGGAGATAGTGGCCTTTAATCTCTCAACTTGAGAACCAAAGTAGTCCCAAGTCAAGTTAACCCACATACAACTGCAGAGTCTTTTAATACACTTCTGATTAAGCCAGCACATACGACAGTCATCAGGTTGTCGAGCCCAGAGAAGATGAGACGCACCCCTTCATTGCTGATTAATGCGAGTTTTAGAATTGAAGTGTATGATGCATTTTGGTAACCACCTCTTTTCTCCACTCACACATACTCCATGCCTCTCCACAAACATGCCACATGTACAGTTCAATAATGTATCATCAAGATCCAGAAAATCATGCTGCTGTTGATGCAGGCTGCAAGCAGTTAAACATGTCTCAATTACAAGTCTGAGGAGACTTGTAACAGGACATGACATGAATGCACTAAACCCATAATGACTCAGTGACTCATTAAGCACTCTGAACACCTCTTTCCAGCAGTGAAAAAACCACTCTGATGTTCTCGTCTTCCCTGCTGCTCATCCCTGTTCATTTTTGGATTGCTACCTGGTTCTTTGCACTCTTCATTTTCTTTGGCTCTACAATACTGGAACCAGAATTTGCAGCTAAACTTTGTCAGTGCCAGTGCTAGGATTAGGTCCTGCTCTTTCAAGCTAGTGATTTACTTCCTGTTAATTAATAGCTAACCCTTTGTGTAGGCTGCATATGCATATGCATGTGTTAAATAATTAACATGCAGAGAATTCTGTTACTTTGTTGAGCTTTCTAATTAGTTAATATAGCTGGAGAGTTGTAAAATGTTTAGTTGCTAATTACAGAACCTAAGACAGTGAGAGAAACATTTATTTCCAGGGGCATCTACTTTTATTGATATCAGGAAGACAGTTTTGCTAGCATACGCTTAAAAATCAATTACAGCAGCTTTAATTTGAAAATCACAGGCTAATGTGGTATTAATTTCAAGAGCAAAGCGGTGAATGAACTCTGAAATTAATAAACAGTGATAAAAATGAATATGCATTTCTGGCCTCGGGGCCAAAAGAACTCCAGTAGCCCAATCCCTCCCAACACTAAAACACACACAGACTAGTTATCACCATGTCTAAAAGATGTAGACACATCAAATTGTAGATTGGCCACAAGGATGAAACACCACAGTGTAATCACTGGAATTACAGCATAACAGTATTGTATTGACACTATATGTGAAGCTGCTCACATCCAGGGTTCCCAGCCTACATAGGTCCTACCAAGTATATTGGGATCAGTCGCCTGATCTATAAGACAGTCCACCTGCTCTTCCACGCTCAGCTCTTTCTCTCCAAGCCGGGCACGGATGTTGTGTTCCTCGGTTCCTCTAGCCACAGCCAGCATGCCCTTAAACACAGGGTCCTTCTCAAAGCCGAGACGCAGCTCCTCACTGATGGAAAATATCAGTTATAATTAAATTACTCAATAACATAATTGTACTTTTTTTTTTTAAATTATGTTTTAGTGATGGCAAATTCCAAGTGCGATCAGTACAACATGACTATCTAGCTCATTTTGGATTTTAGGCTAATATGTAGCCTTTATATCATCAGTATTACAGATCAGTGCAAAAGTTTGCACCCCTTTTACTTCAAAACCAAGATATATGAAACAAGTTTGGTTTTACAGATGTTTCTGTCTGCCAGTTCCCCCCCCCCCCCCCCAGTTACTTTTCATACAAACCTTTGAGTGTTCAGTATCAATTACATTTTCACCATTGTGCGTCTGCTGCTCTATGAAGGTGGCTGCAATGCATCTAAAAGCTGCCTCGTTATTGGGTTTACAGCCTGAATTTGTGTAAAAGTTTAAAGTTGACTGGAAAGTTCAGGTGTAGTAGAAGTCTGAGATGTGAAGTGTCTGATGCTGTGATTTCCACTGAAATTAAATTACTTTTGATAACAAAAGGTAAACAGCCAAATCCAATTTACTGAAACACTATCCTAAGTGCCTATAGATAGAAAGTGCTGTACTGGCATCTGGCTTACCTCGTTATAACCGAGGGGTTGGCTCCCTCTAGCTTCCTGCGAGCAAAGTTGATCTTTTGGAGTGGGTACCAGTTGATCTCTCTGGTATCTACACTCTCAGTCCAGGTGCCTCCTTTCTTAAGCTGCTTTAATGCAAAGTTCTAAGGAGAACAATTTGAAACATTTGAGAAACGTTTGAACCTGGAACGTTAGGTAGTCAGAGATGAAAAAAGGACAATTTGGGACACAACTGTTGGTATTTCATCATTCATTAACTCACATTTTTTATTCCCTGAAATGAAACATACATAATATGGATTGGACATTCACAAGCATAAAACTAAAATTCAGACCAAAATATTACCAATTAGTTTATCGTCAGGTGTTGGAGCGTTAAATACAATGGACCGGAGTAATAGAAAAGAAGTCCGATGTAAAGACAGCGGCATTTCTGAGGGTCAGTGTTCACCGTATACATTTTTTTTTTTAAAGCTTTCACTCAAACTCATGTGACATCCTCATACCTTCCAATCAAGAGAAGGCTCTTTCACAAACACGTCCATGGTGTTGAGGAGGAGCTCAGGCTCATCCCTGAAGGCCCGGAGTGCGTGCACCATCACACTGCGGATTAGGCCGGACTCCGCCATGGGCTTCATCAGACTTATAAACTGACGCGTAAGCCGGAAGGGCATCAGCTCTGGCACTGGCAGAAACTAAAATAAATAAATAAATAAATACAAACAGCATGTTTTAGCTACACCTAATGCAGTGTACGCAAACTTTACTGGTTCCTATAGGAAAATGCAATAAGGAGTGAAATTTAAGTGAAAATGGCATGCAAACCTGAGTAGCTGATCCAAAAGCATGGCCAAAGTCAATGCCAATCATGCCACCTGTTTCAGTATTGATCATGAAGTTGGAGAGGTGGCGGTCTCCGATACCCAGCACCCAGTGACTGATGCAGAGCAGCGCGTGGGAGCTGGCAAAGTGAGAGCGCAGTGAAAGGAAGGCCTCAGGCGTCGTACTCATCTTCACAAAGGCTCGTCTGAAGGGGACAGAAAAATAACCATCAAAAGTTTCAACATTACTTATCACATTCACCTCCAAGGCTTGTACAAACATCCATCTATGAAATTCAAGTTCTCTGCTTAGCACAATAGTCATTAAAATCTCAAATCAAAGGATTTACAAGCATACCCTAGTACTCTACAATAGTAAGACTAGTTAGCTCTTCGTCTGTCTTCCTCTAGCCTGTTTCAATTTGAGCTCCACTTTATAATTATTTTCCACACAATATAAATCCCATAGTAATTAGAGAATAATGGAAGGCTTGTAGGAGCATACCTCAGCAGATCCTCTGGTACACTCTGCTCAATCCGTTTAAAGGTATTTACAGTGTCTGTGCGATTGGCCTTCCTGTAGTAAAAAGACATCACACAGTAATGTGCACTTGGTCTTTCCATTTTTAGCAGCCAGTAAGACTCAGTAGGACATTATGGCACCACTGTAGAAGGGAAATGAACAAATAACATACCTGTATGTCTCAGCATATCGTCTTATTCCCTCAATCCTCCCAGCAATTTTACTTAGCCAAGAGTCGTAGATTTGATTGGGCCTAAAATACAAAACAAAATGTGCGCTACTTCAAAATGCCTTACAAGGAATTGGCTTAGAAAGATTTCAGGGGTCTGTCAGAGGGAAAAATGGTTTATACCTTTTGTAGTGATGGCAAGTAAATGAACAAGTAAGGCCACAGAAACATGAAATAAAATGAATTAGGGAATAAGTGTAGTAGTAAATATATCAACGTATATTAATTAAACTAAACGCAGAACTAACGAATACCATTCATAGTCAAGTCAAAGTCATATCATAAATAGAGAGCATACAGGGTTATGTTCTTCTGCTCTTTATCAGTTGTTTTGCTGGCCAGGAAGTCTTTCAGTGTGCAGGTATTTTCCATCCACTCGATCAGCCCAATTCTGCAGACAAAAATCAACAAACAAGATTTTACCAGTGGACTGACGTGAGCAGACAATCACCCAACAGACTACAAAGGAGGACTGACCAAATCTCAAACACCAGATTCTTTCCCATAATAATTAAGTAACAGTCCCATAAGCTGTCTTCTCCTAGAGTGACCCACATATAGGGAGCTTCCCATATGATTTAAACTGTAAGAAGGTTCAGAAACCAATCCTGTACCTGCTGGTTATCGGAACAACCTGGTAGGTACGGAGCATCAGGCTACGTTGTGAGCAGGCTGTGTCCTGACTGAGAATGATGTTCATGACACCAAAGAGCTGCTCGATACGCTGGTCCTGCCGCAGGTCCTCTCCTCCCTTCACCAAGAACGGATGGTCCCTTTCATCGTTTCCTCGCACGATGAGACGTTTTGGACGGCGAATGGAAGTCATAACCTTTACCTACAGTCACACATGTATAGCAGAGTAAAAATAAACATTGCTTAATTGTCTCATTCTCATGTCAAGCTCACCCTGTATAAATATGCCACAGATGAGTACCAGTGGATAAATCAGAGCCAGCTGGTATAAATGTGCTAGTGGGGATAAGCCCTTTTTTCCTTTCTGGGGGAAAAAGACACCCATAAAAATAAGGCAACATCAACTTATTTGCTGTTAACAAATCACTTAAAGTGGATTAATTGGGACTTTTGTGAAACCAAGAACAATAGCATCATCCACAGTTTGAATCCCAATGATGCCACAGCCAGCTGTGGCCAGGAGCTCAAGAGAGAGCCATGTCAATCATCTGTGAGGTGGGCAGATAGCGCTTTCCTCCGAGTGTGATACATGCGAAAGATGCGGTCGGCTGGCTTCTCGTGCTTTGGAGGAAGCATGTGATAGCCTTTGCCCTCCCTGGTTGGTAGCTCATGTGATGAGGAGAGCTGTCTGGTGGATGGGAATTGGCCATAATCCAGGAGGGGGTAGAGGCTGGGGCTGATTTCTTTCTAGCCCAGACTCATGAAGATTCATAGACTGACATGACGGTCAGCTCAAGTGATTACACTTGGTGAAACGCCCCTAGAGCTCGTGTAAATTGAGGCTACCGCTTTGCCAACTCACCCGTAACACATCACCAGCAGGGAGTAGAATGGCATATGTGAAACACAATAGATGGTGTAATAAACATGAATAAAGTGGAATACTTTCTCCATCACTGATTATTCAAAATGCCTAAAAGTAAATAGACTAAGTGCACATTCTCCAATCAAAGTAAAACAACAACAACAACAACAACAATCCCTGTGGTGAGCTGTGAGTTATTGGTAGGTAGTAGATATATGTAGAATATATGTAGCCCTAAATTTGAATTTAATCACCAGCCATCACTGGGATAAATGTATATCCACAGACACAGAGAAATTCTCTTTCAGACCAAGGAGGGATTTCACATTTATTCATTCATTTTTAAGTAACTGCTCTAAAAATACTGATTCTACATTTACAGTCGTGGGAAAAAGGTGCTTCTTAGGGTGGTCCTACATGTTACTGAATTATACTTATGTATTTCCCACCTGGTTTTTGAATGTTGGTTGACTTTTTTGGGGAAAAAAAAATGACAAATTGAAATCTGTTGTTGTCGCTAGAGGTTGTTTGTTTGTTTACAGACATTGGTGAGGACCACACAATTCTTATTTAGGTGATGATTTGCTGCCATTAATCCCACACCTGCTGACCTGTACGAGTTATATGCTCTATAATATTTGGGACATGATGAAACAGGTTTCTAATATTACAATACAACACTATTAGATGCACATGGAATTCTGTTCTGTACATAAACTGTAATATGTAGGTACATTTCTTCCATCCAGCGTGTATTCCCGCCTTTTAGGGATGTCATAAAACATCAACATATCGATTATTTCTTAATGTGCCTTTGAGACATTGATGGTTTAATAATACATTTAAATGAGTAATTTGCGTTTGCTAGCGGTTTCACATTGTAGACTATTAGGCTACTGTTTAATATGGCTTGGCGTAATAGCTTTGGGAGACCCTAGGGGAGATACAAGAGATCCTGTAGATATAATTAAGTTCCAGCATGCCTCTGACACGTAATATCTATCTAGTGGGTCTTCCTGACACGAGACTGTCAGTGTGGTTTCAACAGTATACATGCAGGCCTGCTGCTGTCAGTAGTTAATATAAATCATAGATAATCATCAAGAAAATGTTCTGATTATCAATACATAAAAAAAGGCACTGATCCCAAGCCTTATAAACAGTGCTCTTGGAATAGGCTCCGGATCCACCGTAACCCTGACCAGGATAATGTGTTTACTTGAAATAATGAATAAATGAACACATTTCCCCCCCCCTCATTTAACAGTAATGCAGGAGAAAAATTTAAAGAGAAAAATAATATAAAATACCATTACATCAGTCAGAGTATAAGACAACCACCATCCACAAGTACATACCCTCTCATCAAACCCTGTAATCTTCGCATGGTATTCAGGCAGAGGCTTGGATCTTCCATCATACTGTCCTAAAGTGGGGAGGCAAATTAGTAGTGAATGTTTGCTTGAGGAACTTTCTGAAACAATGTTTCATTTGATGAGGCTGATAGTTTTCTCCTAACCTGGCACCTCCAGCTCGTTCCTGAGTGTGTCTGCACTGAAGTTACTGAGCCAGGGTGAGTACTCCTTCAGATTCCCTGGCTCTTTCTGGAAGCCTCTCATGGACAGCACCAGCTCATCCACTCTCCTAAGATAATCCTTATCTTTACGCTTCTCGTATACCTTCGAGCCACCTGGGCCAAAAAGCTTCTCCATTTCTTTGGAGAATGTCTTTTAGAAACACAGACAGAAGATACAGGGTTTACCTTGTACAGTTACTTACTGAAATAATGAATGGGAAAATAGTTTCAGGCGTTATAACTGAGAACCTGGCTGAATTTTTTCCGGAAGGCTCCAATTCCTGGGGCTTTAGAGTTGCACAGTGAGGTGCTCATTTCTTCATACAGTGTCCTCATCATTTTCTTGTCCATGTTGGGCTTCTCCAGCTGACTCCTAACCTCATCCCACCAATCCTGCCAAACAATTTTGACAGTACGGCAGTGTACATAGGATACATAATTAATGTAAGGATTCTGCATTGTACAGTGTATAAACAAAGATCTGCTAAACATAGGCATGTAATGATATATCGTGCGGTGATAAATCGTGATACAAATTTATGGCGATTCGAATCGATGAAATAAAAAAATGAATCGCAATTATCAGGCTGCGTAATCTTAGTTTTTCCTAGCTGCAATTGTATTATTTAGATAGCAGAAGGTGCAATAACGTACAATAACGGGAACGCACGTGACTTCAACCTAGGCAGAAGTAATACAGCTCTAAAATGGGAACGAGAATTGTGCAACTGATGATTGTACAAATAGGTTTAACAAGAAATCGGAGCTATCATTTTACAGACTGATGAAAGCTACAGAATAGAGAAAAATGGAGGTAGTAGAAATGTTCATAAAGTTTATTAAGAAAAGGCCTATTTGTTATTAACTTTTTT
>JAOTRR010000047.1:24008355-24021428 GCA_028570945.1 Gogo arcuatus
AATAATAATAATAATAATAATAATAATAATAATAATAATAATAATAATAAATCAACTCAAGGAAGCAATGAAACTCAATTGGGTATGCTGTTAAGGGAAAATAATCAACGACAGGATGGTCTGATACAGCCCGACATGAAGCAGAGGGCCATTACCACCCTTGTGTTTATTATTTTTCTATAACAGCACATCCAAAGTGTTTTTATTTGTCTTCTATCACAACAAATTTTCTACAAGTACACTTTTATTTATTAAAGAAAGACATGTTGTACGTTAGTTACATTTAATTTTGTGGATCATCCCAAAAACAATTTGGTTCCTGTTCCTTACATTTTAGCAGCTACAGATAGCAGTGAGTCATCCCCTCACTTTCAAGTTAATGAGACAGAAAAATACAGAGAAACAGCAACACGCAATGTCCTTTCCTTACACTTACTGACTGTTACAAAGCGCTGTCACTGGAGTCTCCTTCCATAAATATTAAATAAATTGAAGCAAGGTTCTCTACATCAACAATTATACATTTTTCTTTGTTAAATAATACCATTTTAATCCGTTTATTATTAGAACAAGATTAAGCTGAGTGTCTGCCATACAAGTCCCCATGAATGAGCCATTACTGCAGAAATGACGATACATTAGAGCATGTGCATTAATGTAAACCTGTGATAAGTCTTGCAGTCAAACTACTGTCTGAGCTGTGAATTCAACAGCACTGTGGTATAAGTAAGTAATAAGTGGGATAATATACAGCGAGCCAGTCATTATCATGAAATAAACCCCTTCAGGGAGATTTGAGACCCCTCCGCTTTGAGTCAGGGGTAGTGACCGGCTTGCTGTACATTATCCCGCTTATTACACCACTACTTACTAAAGAAATCAATCATTTGACACAAAATATTGATTTAAAAATTATTTTGTTGTTTCCGCTAATGACACGCTCCATAGCAACGGTCTGTTATACTGAAATAACAGGCTGTAGAATGCCGTAACCGACCAATCAGAACTGAGTATTCAACAAAGCCGTGTAATAAGTAAATTAAATTATGGAATCTGGAGCTCTGAGGTTGTATCACTGTAAGAGTTATGTAAAAGCTCATTTATTACATTATAATCCTGAATAATTGCTTTATGTTTTGTAGGCACAAGGCAGAAATGGCACACCAGTCCATTGCAGAGCATCACTCACCTACAACCATATATTCATTCAACTCTAGGGGCAATTTTCATCAGCCAATCCACATACCAGCTTGTTTTCGTGAGGTGGAAAGAAAGAGTAGCAAGAACATGCAAAACTGTAATTAGAACTCCGCATACTGTAGTGATGAGACACCAACAATACTTGCTGCACCTCCAAAGCCATTGGTTACTTCATTACAGTGGCATTAAAACGTGCACAAACCTGTGGGCCATCATCTGGGTAAAGCCCTTAGTCTTCAGGTGCAGGAAAATGTCAGGGATGACATCAGCACGGCTCAGCACACACTCCAGGCAGTACGTTTTCAGGACGCCGTGTAGTTTTGGCAGCAGGTAGAAAACAGCATTCACAAATCTAACGTAGATACACACACAATTTCCCAATTGTACTCAGATTATAAAATCGACACAGTCAAGTCGCTAATGAAAACAATGAATATCCAGCTTAACTTACCGATCCACCATAGGTGGGAAGTGCTTAGAGAGTTTGCACAAACAAATAACAAATTTGTCATCCAGATCCTTCTTCTTCAAATCCGTCAGTTTGGTCACAGTTGCATTAAACAACGGATCCTTATTTTGCTACACGAACACACATTAAAAACACACAATAATTGCAAAAACATTTCCATACTTCTGCATAAAAGAAATGACAGTCTGAGTTACAGAAATTAAATTAATAAACACACTTTACACATACACTTTCCTTGTCAGTCATGTATTTCAGGATTAACCCGATGATCTCCGCTGCGGCAGAGTAGACCTCTTTATATCTGATAAAGGACAGGTTGTTGGCCAGAGCCTGGAAGTACCTGCAAATTCGGATCAGTTAAAAAATTGGTAATTTTATATCTCTTTAGCATGTGAAGAAATAAAAGTGAAATGAGTGCAAAAAGTGGATTTGTTCACCCCACTGAAGCAGTAGCAATAGTTGTATTGACAAAATGCATGAAAGCCTTAGAAGAAAATGAGAACTAGCATTGGTATGCATAAAGCCTCTAAGAATTAATTGTAAAAATAATCTTCACACAGAAAGAAATTTAAGTTAAGATCTGGGAGTAAAAATGTCAAAAGTTCTGAGTTCAAGTAAGAGTAATCAAATTAATGAAGAGTGATTAATGCCTCGTATACAGCTATTTTGTGCTGCAAAGAAGAGTGTGAGTAATCGTCTAAGAATGGAAGTATTGTATAACTGCAATGTGTGTTTGTTTATATTTAGAATCTACATATTGCGTCGCGGCATTTTATCACGTGGCACGAACCTCAATCAGGTGATACTGCATAGTTTGTACTGTACTGGAATACTAATTAAATCTCTGTTTAAAGAAAGGATGACCTTATGATTAATCTGGTATGTCTTTATGAAGTCAGCATCATCGATCAATTGCAGTACATGAATGTGCGCACGTCTCAGTGCTACCACGTTCTGCTACTCTTCACAATTTGAGACGCCTCTGAAGCACTCCTAAATACTCACCCATTTAAGAGTACCATCAAGGCTAAAGAATTCTTTGGTTAAAGAATAAATTAAATATTATTGATTTCCAAAAAATTTTACTCTGAGTGGATTTATACATGCCAGCCTAGAGTTGAGGACTTGAGTGTGTACCTGTCATGTTCAACGCCACAGGCAGGGTCATAAGGAGGAAGCTCATTGGCCAGCACTATGCCTAAGAGCTGCAACCCAACAGAGTTGTCTTTGCTGATAGGGTCCTTTCCAGAGTAGTAATCAAATATCAAACTGCAAGAGGAAAAAAACAAAAACAAAGAATACACACAATCTTGACAGCGAAGAACTTAAGCATAGAAACTAATGATGTCAGAATACATAGCAGGCAGAGCTGTTAACAATTATACAACAGTTAGTTCCAGTCCACTAATATGATTGGTCAAGCGGTGTTCCAAGAGTGCTGATATTTTGTGATAATAGCACTGGGATGTTTCACTGTGTATGTCACGCCGTTCGTCCACGTAGAATTCCACGTCCTACTTCAAAACGGTTAGTGCGGTAGTGTTCGTGGCATCAACAGTGGACATGGCAAATGATACTTTTCAGGAATATAACTTTTGACTTAAAATATGAAAGCTCACCAGATGAAAATGAAAAGGAAGAAGGGACGCCAAGTTTAACGAAAGCACCTTTAAAGGGAATGTACAAATGTACAACATGAATCAGCTAGCCAACGTGCTATAAAGCGAGTATGGCTTCTTCAGGATCTATTTCTGTTTGCAGGGCAAAAATAAACGGAACATTTGGCCATATTGTGCCCAAAATGTCACTTACTAGATATTAATTTCCTGTTTATAGAATTGTTGTATAAAAGCAATATCACACTCGAGGTCGTGCTGTGGTACTGTGACCAGATCACAGCGGTGCTGATATTCAAGTACAACAGCACTCCCTCTCGTGTGATATTGCTTAAATACAATGATGTAGATGACATTCTCTGCATGTTTAGCACAATTTACTACTGTATAGCTAATTAGCATATCCAGTTTCTTCAATTACATCAGTCTCAGCACTTGCCAGAGGTGCATTTCGAGACAACAATTACAACTAAAGAGAAAAAGAATTTAGTATTTGTTATTCCATACTTGTAAGGTATGTGCAGACAGTCTTTCCAGCACTCCACTATGATGCGGATAATCTCCAGATTGTGCCTGAATACTGCCCTTTTGGCATGGAAACAGTTTTTCATTAGAAACTCCATTAGGCGATTGGCCAGGACCTCATCTCTGGTATTACCCTGGGGGGACGACGACATGAAACAGATACCACATTAAGCCACAATATTTGTACCACATTAACAGAATATAAAAAGTAATGAAAAGTAATAGGCATGGCTATAACTATGTTGTTCGTTTTTAACCTAAACTCTAATTGCTATAAAGGATGTAGAATAAAATTTTTATCATATGCCCACTTTAACAGAAACACCTGTACACCTACTCATTCATGCAATTATTCTATCAGCCAATCATCTAGCAACAGAGCTGCTGCAACACGACTGGCTGATTTGATAACTGCATGAACGAGCATTGATACAGGTCTTCCTATTAAAGTGGCTGGTGTCGGTATATTTGTGTATTTTTTAAACAGTCACTGATGAGTCTAGCAACTGCACTTAGACGTCTGTTAAAGCCAAGCTTCGAGTGAACAAGTTTTCTGTTAATTTCACAGAACAAGGAACATGTGTGAAAATTCTCATGAGAATAGGCTGAAAAGATAATGGATCATTCTTTTAAATATTCCCTTTTGTTCATTTAAGCACTTTCAAATACTCACACACCTTTGGAGTGGCCACACTGGTCCAGGAGAGGAGAGTGACCACTATATCCACCACCATAAAGTGGATGCCCTCTTCACCATTGTTACCAGAAACCACCAGCTGTAAGAGCGGACCCAGCCAACGCCTAGCGTAGGGACGGAACACCTGTACAGGAGAAATCAAACATGGCTGCACATTAAGAGCTGAGAACTAACAAATATGAAGCACAGCTCTGTTAATCTTTAGACCCATGTATGGAATTGAAGAATAAGTGCAGTCACCTCCTCAGTATTGATAATGAGCTTGGCGATGAACAGTCGAATGTTAAGAGGAGTGGATGGATTACCCAGCTTTCCATGCAGAAATTTCATCCAGGGAGGAAGATCACTCGGTATCATGCCCTGAAAAAGAAAAGAAAACAAAAAGGTAACCAATCCTCTTCTAGGTGATACCAGATAGTGAGCTTGTGTTCAGTATGTGAATATTGTGAATAAGAGTCCTGGAATAAACACAGGACATTCTTTACATACTTCCTCAACTTTAGGGGTGATGTTGTTTCTCTGCATGTGGTGGAGCAGGGCAGTCATGGTGGCCATGCACTCGTGCTGGTTCAGCTCATCCATCTCCAACTCAACACTCTCGTCCTGAGACAGAACCTCCACATTCTTCTAATGGAGACAAAGGGAATATTCATTTTACAAGTGTGCACACACCCACTGACATAACACACAAAGACTTTCTGGGTTTAACCCACCCTTGCCCTACTGGTGTTGCCATGGCCTGAGGGATTCTGGGAGTTGTAGGAGAAGCTCTGGACTCCTGTAGAGAAGTCAAACTGACTCATCTCCTCACTGAGACTACTGTCAGCCATGTAGGACTGGGAAGAGAGGTATACTGGTGCATCTGACAGACAGAGAGGGGAAAAAAGGAGCGATTAAAGGGAAACATATGCCACCAAACTAAGCCCAAACATAGAGAGTAAATAAGAAAAATATTTTTTGTACAAACAGATTCAGATAGTTTAAATTAACTGAATAAGCGAAGATTGTTAATGTAGGCAATGACAGTTCATCAGATATAGGCATTAAGCCTTGACTCAGCATCTCACCTCCATTTTCTCCACTCACTTCCTTCCTGATCATTACATATTTCCTCTTCCTTTCAATGGGAAACTGTCAACACAAATTACACCATACACTGCAGCAATCAGTCAAACCACAGCTGACAAAACAATAACAACAAAAAAAGCTAAGTGAGGTTATAAATTACCTACATCAATCTCTATGGGAAAAGTGTATGTCCTCTGTGTGTCAATGAGGTTGTCAAAAATAAACTGATTCTGTGTAGAGGGAATAAAAGTCTCAGTCAGGAAAAAAATACAAGGATATACTATGATTGAGACAAATATTTGGAGTTATTCATACAGTGGTAATATGATACTGTACCATAACAATGCTTTAAGTATAAACTTGTCTAGTAAAATAGTAATAGTAACATAGTCTATTTAAGACTTAAGTTCCTATTAACTGGCTCAGGGTCAGGCAGTGTGTACTACGCATTCTGTCACAACAGTCAACTCACAGCACACCTTTTCGGGTTTCTCTGTGAAAAGGAAGCCCTGGTAGAACTTGGTCTCATTGAAGCTGCAGCTGATGAGAGCGATGGCACAGTTGTAAGCTGCACAGTGATACTGCCTCCTCAATTCCAGCAAAGCACTCTCTCCTGCCATGTTCTCAGTAAAAGCCTCAAAACATGACCTGCAACGCAAAGACAAGGCAAAAGCAGCTACAAACAGTTGCACGATATTTTTGTCCCCTTAAAAATAAAAGCAAAAATATCCAAATTTTAACTCAAAATCAAACAATTTGTGTCAAATGCTTAAATGCAGCAATTCCAGTAAATTAGAAGTCAATGTGGCAGTGTGGTGGTGCAACAAGTAGCACTGTCACCGCACAGCTCCATGGTCCCCAGTTTGATCCAGGACTCAGGTTACTGCCTGTTGTGAGCTTCGCGTATTTTCCATGTGTCTGTGTGGGTTTCCTCCGGGTTCTCTGGTTCCCTTCCACCTCACAAAACATCTGGATTGGACTGGCTACACTAACTTGCCTCTACATGCAAATGAGCATGCGCATGGTGCCCTGCAATGGACCGACATCCTGTCCAGGGTGTACTGCCACCTCGTGCCCAGTCTTCCTGGGATCTACCAAGACACTGACCAGGATAAAGCACTTACTGAAGATAAATGAATGAACTCTCCTTAGAAGTCATTAATTAGTCATAGAAAACTGAACAGTCAATAAAATCCCTTCTTTAAGTTTTAACTATTTTCTTTAGTTTTAGTTAGTGCATTTCTTTGTTTGTTTGTTTTTTATTTGTTGTAGGGTTTTTGTTTGGGGGGGGGGGTAGATATTTTATTTAGTTTTCATATATTTTAATTTCAGCTTGAGTCATTTTAGTTCTAGGAAAAGGAAAAAGAAGGTTGAAGAGCGTTTTTGTGCCTGGTGTTTAGAGAATGATGCATGAATACACACCAAACAATGTGTATCATTATTGCAATTATCACTCTCTTCCTCCCAGCAATCATTTTACACACTAATGAAGAATTCAAAATACATGAACATTGCATAGAAAATCTGAAATTAATTCATGTCTGCTCTATTTTCTTTTATTTCGTTTCTGAAACAATGTTGATTGTTTTTATTTGGCTGCTGTTTTATGCAACTTTAGCATATTATTTTATGAAAAATACGAATGAAAATATCTTTTCATTAGTTAGTTTTTTTTATTTTTATAATCACTCCTTTACTTACTTGAGTAGGGTCTTGGATAATTCATTCCCCTCTGCCTTGGTTGGGCTGCAGAAGGCTTGGTTGATGGCCGAGTCTTTAGAGTAAACCTCCTCTTTAGGCAGACACGAGTAAAGCAACTCCAACAGCTTACAGCAGCCAATCTTCATGATGATTTGACTCTCAAAAGCAGACTCGATGGACTGAGGCAGAGGAAAGACAGACCGAATTACCCGACTGCTTACTGACAAATAAAAACAAGAAATTTTCTGTTTTGTAATGTTTACTTACAATTGTAAAAAAGTGTTACTCACTTTCGTGAAGCGTGCCTGTAGAGCAGTCATGATGTTAGCCACGTTGGTGATGAAAAACTGAGACAGAGCTTTAGCACTACAGTGAGTGGCCAGTGGAACCAGCACTCTGTCCAGCAGGTCCAGGAGCATGGAGTTCAGAGGAACATCTTTGTCCTGGAACATCTGATAAATGGTGCAGAGAAGAATAACTTGCCCTTCACAACCCGACCTGTTGGAGAAAATTTACAGTCAGAAACAGTACATCTGGACATACAAACACAAAGGATGGAAGTGTTTCTCTGCTTACTGTCGTGCAATTCTCTGGAAGCATGTCTGAAAGAGGTCCTCCATGATGTGCTTTTTGTCACGACACAGTAGTTTAGTCATTAGTTTCAACAGGAGAGGACTCTGAGATAGCTCCAAGGCATCTAAAAACTGAAACCAGGCATAAACATCTGATTGCCCAAATTGCCAGAACATATAAATACAGACATAAACAAATATTATAATCATTTTACTATGCATTTCAAGAAAATACATGCAACATTTAATGGGGTGTCAAGGTTCCAGCATGTGCCACTATTTACACACCCCTCCCACTGAGTACTTTTAGAACCAAAAAATTACATTTAAATGAGAAAAGAACTAGGTTTTAACCAATATAGAATACTAATTTAAAATTCAGACTCCCTGGCAAATTTAAGACCTGAAGTCTGATCTCTTATGTGATGCAGAACCACTACATCAAGAGATCCATCCAGAAAGGTAGTATCCCAGGTTTTTCAGGGTGTCTGGAACATACCTCAACGATCACCCAACTGATCCAAGAGGTCAAGCAGGAGAAAGGTGCCCTAACAGTTATCCAGCTAAACCTCGCGAATGCCGACAGGTCAATCCCACATGACCTCATGCAAGAAGGACTAGACCACTACTACATCCCAGTGGCTATTCGAGACATGATCACCAGCTACCTAGGAGGGTTCAAACTCAGATTCACATCAGTACATTTCACAACCAACTGGCAAGATCTCCAGAAGGAGATTCTAACAGGGTGTATCATTTCCCCCATCCTGTTTATTATGGGTATGAACCTCCTAATATCAACAGCAGAAGGCGTAACCCGCAGCCCAGTGCTGGAGTCAGGCATCGTCCAGCCAGCACTACCAGGGTTCATGGACATCACAATAACAACTGTGTCACATATCCAAGTAAGATGTGTATTGGAAACCCTCGACAATGTAGCCACTTGGGCGAGGATGTCCTTTAAGGTCAGGAAGCGCAGGAGTAAGGTGATCAAGAAAGGCAGAGTTGCCAGTAAGTTCAGCCTCCAATTTCAGGGTGAGGTCATACCATCCATTGAGGACAATCCTATAAAGTGCTTGGGGAAGCAGTTTAATGCATCACTGACAGATGCCACCAATGTGACCATTTCTGTGAAGCAGACCGATGAATGTCTGAAGATCGACAAATCCGGACTCCCCAGAACAGGCACCTGCGGGAGTTCCTCCAAGCTTCTCTTTAGTGGGCCTCTACTTCCGATCTGGGCAACTACAGCTTCCCCTGTCATTAGTTGGGTAGAAATTCAAGGTGGCAAAATGCAGGAGTCTTAAGCCTGAGAGGCTCTGACAACCTGGTAAAGCAAGCAGGTGTCACAACCAGAGCCGAGTGCAAGTGAGCAGCCAACGCAGCCATAGAGCAGGCAGTGAGTTCTTTGAAGCTCCTAGACATCATCAGCAACCCCTGCAGTGGGTGCAAAGGCCTCAGCTCTGCACACTTCCAGCAGTGGGGAAACACAAGTGCAAGGAATAGGCGAAACATGGTCCAGGAAGAAGTACGGACCCATGAGGAGAAATAGATGTCAAAGGCAGCAGAACAAGGGCCCCAGGGCACATGGACAAAATGGGATCTGCCCAAGTACAAGATCTCTTGGGCAGAGCTGTGGAGACTGGAGCCCTTCCATATTTCTTTGCTCTTGCGTTCCGTGTAGGACACCCTTCCTTTGCCATCACACCTGCACACATGGGGGCTGAGAGAGGATCCGCACTGCAAGCTCTGTGGTGAAAAGGGGACACTGACACGTATTTTCTGGGTGTAAAACATCTCTAACTCAAGGATGGTACAGGTGGTGCCACGACAAGGTGCATTTGTCTCTTGCTGACACACTAGAGCAGGAGAGATGCAAGAAGAGGCTAGCCGGCACAGACTTGAATGCCATCACCTTCATCAAGGAGGGAACCAGGCCTTTCTCAACCACAAGTCCAAAGCCCAATCTACTGCAAACTCTGAGTCCTGGGAGATGAGGGTTGACGTGGGAAGGAGGCTGCAGTTCCCAGAAGTGGTGTACACAGCCCTCTGTCTGGACATTGTATTACGGCCAACTGAAAACCAGTAAATAATTCTGGTTGTGCTAACAGTGCCGTAGGAGGAGGGATGTGAAGAGGCCCATGAGAGAAAGGCCTTGAAGTACCACCCATTAGTTCAGGAGTGCAAGGACAAGGGATGGCAGGTATAGTTCATCCCTATTAGGATTGGCTGCAGAGGTTTCCCAGCCAAATCAACATGGTGGTTGCTGTCAGCTCTGGGTCTGGACGAAAGGAGCAAGAAACAAGAAGCTTGTAGGACGAGGGAGGAGGCTAAACAAGCCTCTTGCTTGATATGGAGTAGGCGAGAGGAGGAAATCTGGAAGCCAGGAACAGATCCGCAGTGATTTGGTCACCACTCCTGGCCCACCAACTGGAGAGTGTTGTGTTTAAGGATTCGAAACACTTAATGAAGGTTGGGTGCCACCTGATGACATCTGTTCCTGGCCGAAGGCTACGGTTACCTCATAAGGTAACCCGAGAATTCACCCCAACAGGTGTATGTCACAACTACAAGGTGCCAACATTGCTACCAAGAAAATATTAGCAGGCAGAGAGAAAGGTGGACAAGACAGCTCCATGCCAATAGCACAAGTAATTAAACTGATATTTAACTGAAATCTACAATGTGCATGAAAATCCTCTAGTGTCTACAGAAAACACAAGTAGCAGATTTATCCCTAAGTTACTGCGCACACACACACACACACACACACACACTAGGTTCTACCATACGTGCTAACTTGTGCAGCAGAGCATACAGTATTTACTGTATAATCGCATTCTAATTATTACCACCATGAAAAGTACTTATAAGGTGTTAAATTTAACACCTTGGTTTAGGCCTATTTACTTATGTACTTAAGTACATAACTACTTACTTACTTTTTTATTTAGGTTAAAATGTTCTGCCTTTTTTCTCTTTTGAAAAACAAGTGCCGTTTTTTATGAATAACCAGTGCATATTGACACCTCTATAAATTAAGGAATTTATGCATTCATTAATGTGTTCATGAATGTATAATCATTTCTGGCACATTACTACGTTTACAGGCTTTCACCTTACGAACACAGTCCATGTAGTTGTTGCGCTGGAGTGATCCACGAGGGAACTCGTCTGACTGCATGGGGAAATGAGCAGCCACTAAAGCCTCCAAAGCCCTCTGCAGCTCTTCCAATGGACCACTGGGTAATGTAGTGAAAAAGGGCAGCATGATCAGTGCTTGGCTC
Source organism: Gogo arcuatus (assembly GCA_028570945.1). Classification (NCBI taxonomy): domain Eukaryota; kingdom Metazoa; phylum Chordata; class Actinopteri; order Siluriformes; family Anchariidae; genus Gogo; species Gogo arcuatus. The sequence continues at coordinate 24,019,491 of JAOTRR010000047.1, forward strand.
TGTGGGTTCCAAAAAAATAAAAAGAGAAAAAAAAAAAAAGACAATTAACACCTTTTTAAAAGTATTTTCTATATTAAACTTAAAATACATTCAGAACATTAATGTCATGAGAAATCACCAAGCACACAATAAGATTAAAAAAGGACTATAATTATTTTCATTTTGATTAAATGTAACTTTACTTGGCAAAATAAGTCACACTTCAACATGAATATGAACATTACATACATGCACAGAGATACACAGTTTGGAATTACTTTAAAAAGCTCACTACCTTTAGATTTAAAGGCAGAGCTTTATCTGTGATGAGGGTGGTAAACGTAGCAAAAACAGCAGTAAAAGCTGGGTGACTAGTATTTGTGCTTACAGAAGAGTCAATCTGTGGACAACAAAAGAAAAATTATACAAACTAAGAGCTAGAAAAATATGTATTAGAATGATTACAGAAATGTGCAAACATCTGATTATTTTTTTCTGTATATTTTTAAAGTGTCTAATAGCATTGGGTGCACTGATGCATTTCTGGTACCTGCAGAACTTTGGAAAGCAGTGTAAGAGTTGAGGTTTTGCTCTCTGGTGAGGAGGAGGGGCCTGTCCACCAGGGTTTCAGCAAATCCGACTGCTTCAGTACTTGCTCTGCCAATCGTGAACCTTGAGTCTTTCTGACGGAACGCTCCCGGAAACTGTGGTCCAACATGCCATTCAGGAGGACGCTAACCTGAGAAACAACAGGCATTCATGCATATACAATAAGTAATGTCTTATTCAAACATACACTGAAAGACAGAGGACGATAGAAATCATTCTCTGCAGGACGGGTAGCATGTCAGTGCATCTTTCAAGTGGGAAAATTAAGCTGAAACATAAGCCATGGCCTAAAGATTATTAAGATGAGGGGAAGGTTCTGGGGCTTCCAGGGGTGTCAATTAATATCAGAGAGTTCAAAACACAAACGGCAGAAATCAGGTTACATGGAACAAGGAAACAAGTAAGGTCTGATTTCACTCGGGGCAGGGCCAACACTGAATTCCCTCCATTATTCCATGCAGGAAATCTTACCATGCCAGGGCTCTGTGTAGCTGCAGTAAGCAGCAGAGGTACAGAGCGGTCCAGCTTCCGTAAAAGTTCTGCATTGATGGTGTTTTGAAAAAGGCTGTAGAAATATTCTCCATGGGAGAAGCTGAGGAAGTGAGGATTCAGGCTGCCAGATAGAGGCACTGACAGGGTGATCGAGTTGAGCAGCAGACCCACCAACTGCTCTGTCTGTGTAATAAAAGAACAAGCAGGGGCATTTCATTCTTGCAGGTGGTCTGCATGGCTTCCATGAGTAACAATCTCAAAGTTACAAACAGAAATTCTGGAAAATCTGCTCTTGACAAAAACATGTACTGTATTTTGTACTTACCTGATCACCCAGTGAGAAAGCCAGCTGCACAAGACCATTAGCTAGCTTCCTGCTACTGACATCCATGGAGGGGAGGGACTTCCTGTTCTCTCCAGGTGCAATGCCTTTGTATACTGCCATGAGAAGTCTGGAACCTAAAGAGCTACTGTAAGCCAAATCCTGGACAAAAAAAAAATCCAGACGCTAAGTGTCAAAATATCGATACTAAATGTAAATTAAATACTGACCTGAAATCAAATTGGAATGCAGGATACCTGGTTGTGCAGGACAGAACTGAGAATCCCACTCTGGTGAAGCTGTTTACAAGCTGAGAGTAAGAGTTCCAGCTTGGCATGGCTGTCATGAGTATCTGGATCATACAGATCTACTGCACACAATTCCTCCACACTATTCAGGCAAACACGAAAACACATGAAACAGTATTTATAGTGGAATCAAGTTTAAACTGAAATTATTATTATTATTATTATTATTATTATTATTTATAGTGGTGGTGGTAGTAGTAGTAGTAGTAGTAGTAGTAGTAGTAGTAG
>JAOTRR010000047.1:24048652-24059258 GCA_028570945.1 Gogo arcuatus
CTGGACCAGCAGGAATGGCTGAAGTGCCCTTGAGCAAGGCACCTAACCCCCAACCCCGGGCGCTACAGCACAGCTGCCCACTGCCCACTGTTCTGGGTATGTGTGCTCACATCTCCAGATGGGTTAAATACTTCTAAAAAGTACGTGACAAATGAAGGCTTAAAATTCCTAAAAATAAATATATCATGTGGACGCACATGAACCTCGCTTGCCAAAGCCTGTCTTGAATTAGCGGAAATGAAATACACTCGAGTTTGTTCGTGGAACTCATTGAGCCTGAAGTGAACTGTTACATTAAGTTAAGCGAGGCTTATCTTATATTTCAGATAAGCCTCGATTTTATAAGCTCGCTAAGTGGAATACCTCCCTGGTGTGTGAGGACGAGTGTGGTAGGGGTAATAAACAACATGGCACACTTGAAAGTTTTTATTTAGTCTAATCATTCAAGAAGATACAATCAAACACTGTCAAACAGTCTTTTCATATTAATAATGCTTCCATGAAATACGTTTAATAACAGGTTAATAATATTAATAACATATAAATAAATGGGGAAAATTACACCTTATATTATAAATCCTGATCTACTTTTCCTACAATGCAATGTATTAAATTGCAGTGGTTCGATTTGATGTCATTACAAAATAAATATATTAAGTTTAATTTTAATACAGGAGCAGTATATCGGGACTTATTTTGTATCATGGCTTTAGTGTATCGTCTTCTGCCTAATCAGTGTGTATCACAGTGATTGACCTAGAACTGAAGTACTACAGGAACGAATGCGATACTGTAATTATGGTGAACCACTGAAAATTATGAGTGAAGGAGCTAGCAGTCAACAAGTCTCCGTTCCTGGACTTCACACTTACCGTGTCGTCGGAATATCTGAAACTGACATTCTGCACCATGATGACAGGAGGAGGAATCTTCCCACAGGGAGGAAAATAAAATGACAGAGTCTGCAGGAGGAGAGAAGCTATAAGTTGATGGTTGATTAACCGCAAGCACAGTACCTCTAGAAACAACTGATAAATGTAATAAACTGTATGCTTGCTATGTTGGAGAAAGCAAAAAGGTGGAAGTACATTGCTTTTGGTCTCATGTGGTCTTGCTTGATGTTGAGATGATTGTGGTTTCTGAACTCCCATAGCTATGGATGTACAGTACATGATATAGGAATGTACAAGCACAATACTGACTTGAGATCAATACTCGACTAAAACACTGGATAGTGGTAGCACTGCTGCAGATTTTAAGCTCTGAAATGTGAATATCCATCCAGTCCTCTATAAGTCATATAGTTCTCAGGGGCAGTAAATGAAGAGTGATTTATCAAGTGCTACTCCATCACAATATGTAATATCTATGCCCATATAATGCTTAATACTAAATGTAATGCTTAATATTTAATTTAGAAACTGTATATATATATATATATGTGTGTGTGTGTGTGTGTGTGTGTGTGTGTACACTTAACCTTATCTGTAACTACACGGGAGGTCAGGCCTGAAGCCACCATCTTCTGCAATGTCTTCTCTTTGCTCTGAGCCTGACGAGCCAGCTTAGCCGAGCCGTGACCAAATCGAGCAATATAGTTCTACACAGAGAAAGTGGGACAGAAAGGTTTGCTTCACTTTTCACACAAAGGAAAAGAACTACTGTAAAATATAACTCAAGTAACTGTACCCCCATGGACGTTACCAAGGAATGAAACAGTATGAAAATTTACAGAGGCATTTAAAGAGGAGTAATGAGAAAGACAGACATCAGCAAATGTTAAAAAGTCATACAATTGAAAGGAGAAGGAGCTGCTCATAGCATATGCATATCACAGCAGTGTTTTACCTTCATGTGTGCTATCTGGTCCTGCTCCCAGTTGTAGCGTTTCATCTGATTCTCCTCAAGCTCCTCCCTGGTCTTCACGTATTGGTCGTAATTGCCCTTTAATCGAAATCAGATGGCACAAAAATGCTGAGGGCATGTTTTTGGATTATTTATTTTAGTTCTTGTTAAAATGGTTCGCTTCCTGCAGTTAGGCTGCTTCAGGTCCGAATTGCTTTCTCACTGCAATCAAACTACACTAGAGTTCACTTGGAAGCTGACAGAGACCGCCTCTGATATTCTCAGAGTTTGATTCAAACAGACTAAATGCTATATGTGTGAAAGCACCCTCAAAAATGTGACCTCAAAATGTCACATTTCAGTTCTAAACAAGAAATCACTAGAAGGCACAAAAGGATAAACCAATATAGGGCACAAAATTTAAACTACAAACTAAGGCGGTTCCACTGAATAACAGACATTTGTATGCGAAAGGAAAGCAATTTTGCATATTTTCCCCCTCCTTTAGATATAATACTCAACCATTTTCCAGTTTATTCAGTGTGGTGGTAACACTGAGAAGTGAAATATTTCACTCTGTTTTGCAGACCTGAGTAAGACATGGTTGCTAAGCCTTGGAAAAGTTCCTGGAAAAAAACAGCCCCCACACACTCCCAAAACTAATCTCACAAATTAATCTCTTGTACTGGCTAATTAAGTTATCCTTAATTATCAGATGTGTTAAGATCTGTAGGAACAGGAAGCGGTTGCACCATTCATCCCTTATCTCATTATTTCTTTCTAAAGTGCATAAAAACAACTTACTGTGTAGTATCTGAGTTTCCTGTGGTGCAGATGTATGATGTTGGTGCAAACACCATTCAAGAAGTCTTGGGAGTGTGAGATGAGTACAAGAATTCGCTTAAACCTAGAGAAAAAAAAGTCCCACAATAATTAAGCATTCACAGATGTGCTACATGTGCATGCTGCTGGCATTTAAGAATTAGCCAGACTTTTCCACATATTTCCAAAATCTTGCTAATCTATCAAAACAGCTAAAAAGGCTGAACAGCGTACGATTTGAGTTCCTCCTCCAGCCACACGCAGGCATCCAGGTCAAGGTGATTAGTGGGTTCATCCAGTAACAACATGAAAGGTTTAATGAACAGCGCTCTGACAGAGTGGAGGAAAGAGGAAGAGAAAAAAGACAGAGGAGTGAATATCATTAAAAGAGATCTCTTTTATAAGACACAAATCAACCATGCAGACATCGTACCTGGCCAACGAGACACGCATTCTCCACCCGCCGCTGAAGTCTTTGAGCTTTTTGTGCTGCATGGCTGGGGTAAAGCCCAGGCCAAAGAGAATGCGTGAAGCTCGAACCTCGGCTTTGTCTGCATCCAGCTCTTCCAAGCGCTCATAGATCTCCATCAGCTTCTCGCACTCTGCTACAGAACGTTAACAAGAAAAAAATGCTAACATTTTGTTGTTATAGACTCCATATCGACACAATGTACTGGCTCATGTCTTATCATTCCTATTATTATCTAAAAGCAAATGTAGGATTAGATTCTCTCAGACCTAATTCACAAAGAATATACAGAATATACACCTAGCTCATCCATTAGGTCAATAAAAGACAAATATATTAAGGAATAACACTGCCATGTACCATAGTTACTAATTTGACATTTAAAACAGAAGTGTTTAATAATATTTACTGTCTACACAAACTAATTTGGTGGTATGTCTATACACATAATCAACCCTTATCCTGAATAGCAGTTCCAGATTAAAACCAAATGATTCGTACACGCTATGCAAGAGCCAGATAGCATGTTAGCCAAAAAATATCAAGTAATAAAAAAGTTACACACCAATGGAAAGCAGACATCTCTCACACTCAACAATACAGAGAAACGCAAAAAACTCACTTGTTTACACAATTACACTTTTTCCTCCTGCCTGTCCTGCCTGTCACAGTGTAGCCAGACTTCTTTCATGCCTAAGTTAGGGCGTGATGACATTTTCATGTAGCTGGGCTGGTGTATGATGCATCTGTACAAAATTCCATCCAATTCAGAACTGACACCTCTTACAAAGTGAAAACTGACTGCGAATTACTATTACAGCCCTGTCAAGGCAACTCACAACAAGCTCAGTACTTTTGTCCCCTGATTCAAAAATCATGTGGGTTTTTTTCATTTTCAACAAAGAATCCCATGCACAGCACTTTTCAGAGTTTAGATCCACATGCTGTAAGAATTTAATATGGAAATTGCACACATCAGTATTCAGACCTCAGACTTAAGCACATATTTAAGCACTTCACAGAATCTGCATGAGAGCTGCACACATGGGATGGAGTTTGGCAAAAACAGAGACATGTCTCAGAGACATGTCTCAGTTATGCATGATTCTGAGCTTGGACTTTAGCCTTTTTTCTTGCGATATCAGCTCGAGCGAGGCGTAGTTTTAAGTCCAGCTCCAATGTATGACAGTTTGATGTAACCACAATGTCATGCTGATATTTATGCTTAAGGCTATAAATCACTCTATGTATATTTCCTATGAAATTCCATTTGAGGCCAATATTCAATACCTAAAAGTCAACAAAAGTTGTTGTTATTGTTTTTTGTTTTTTCACATACAGTGGACATCAGTGAAGACAGCATCTTAAAGGGAAACGTCGGGATTTTTAAACCTGGGTCATGTTTTCTCATCTTTTTGGGTCCAAAATTTACAAGGGACAAAAATGACTGAAATCGCTCTAGTATTGAATTAGAATACAAAATAGCCACAAAATAGCTATACAATGTAATTCTATAGGGCAAACATCTGCGTCAAAGTAAACAGTTGTTTTCACTACTGACAGACTCATAATGTTATTATAAGTGTTATTATAATGTTTACAAAAGGAGATATTGACAACATGGAAAGGATCCCTTTTGTAAACATCAGAAAACAGCCCCTGTGCTATAATCGACTATAGGCACTGAATGAGGTGCTGCGTCAGAGACCGGAAGAAGAGAAAGGTAAAACAATGATAGTCATTTTCTACAGTTTCTTTACAGTTACTGAGGTAAACAGACACAGGTGCATCTCTGTAGGGATCCTTTCCATGTTGTCAGACACTTAATAATAACATTATGAGCCTGTCAGTGGTGAAAACAAGTGGTTTACTTTGATGCAGATGTTTGCCCCATAGGATTACATTGTATAGCTGTTTTGCGGTTGCCAGTTATAGCGTTCTAACTCAATACTGGACCGATTTTAATCGTTTTTGTCCCTAGTAAAAATTTGGACCCAAAGAGATGGGAAAATAGGGCCCGGGTTAAAAAATCATGAAGTTTCCATTTAATTAGAGACAATGTATTTTTCTGCATAGAACAATAGTAAAATTACACATTCAGGGGGACTTTAATGTATGTGTACAGACTCTAGGTGGGATACAGTATATTGGTTTATTGGTCACTACAGCGTTTCATGTTTGTCTCTTTCTCTTGTATGTGTGACTCACAGTCCTCATGGGCCAGTCTTTCTGCCTCCTTCTCCAGCTGGATCCTCTCCTCATCCACCTCCATCACACACTGTAATGCTGTCTTCTCACTGGGTGCCATCTCACGTGTCAGATGATAAATGTCTATGTGCTCTGGGATAGGAATCTCTCGATGGCCGATAGCAGACAGGAGCATGGATTTACCTGTTATAAGTGACATTAGGGAAAAAACAGATAATCTTTCATACTACACACAGTCAAGCTGGCTCTCCCAGAAGAGCAAAAACACATTAGGAATCAGGCTTTTCTTATATTAACATTACTAAAGCATCAGAATCTGCAGCATTAGCATTAATACCGTCAGAGTGTGGTTTACGTATTAGCACCTTATGTTTGGTATCTCTTACAAGACTATAATCCGAACCTGTGCCATTGAGGCCAATGAGACCGTAGCGTCTGCCTGAGTTCAGTTCCAGGCTTGTGTCGCTCAGCAGCTCCTGCCCATGGAAAGTAAGTGAAAGACTGCTGATGTGAACGTCTGTACTGTTGGGGTGTGATGCCAAGACACCTGTAACCGCCCGAGCCTCTATCTTCCTTAGCTCAAATTCATCTAGCTCTTTAGCCAAGGCAGAAACATCTGCAAAGAAGACAACACACGAACATGGCTGAAAAGTTTACTGAAGAAATAAATAACATAAAATAAGGTGTCTGATCTGCTTTTTTGTGACAATTACTATCCGGCTTTAAATGCTGGTATACAGTAATAAATGACCAGATGCTGCAGGATCATACCAGTGTGCTCTCTACCAGTTACTGTATAGATCCATTCATCATCAATGCACATGGCTGTCTATTGCATCGGAAGCATTTTCAATCAGTTCAGTGCGATTTAAATAACACACCTCCATTTGTCTCCCCATTTGGAACTGCTCCGTTTTCCTCCGGCTGCTCGACCTCCTCGTGCTTTTTGACACGCTGACGAGCTTTGGCTGCCTCTTTCTTCTTGGCAGCCTTCTTCTTGGCAAGGTCTGAGGGCATGGCTGCAGAGCTCTTTGGGCTGCACCAAAACATAGCATGTTAATGACATTTACAATGTGACACGAAGATGACAATTATTGTTCTTAATGAAACAGCCAATAAGCTGTGATACACTATATGGCCAAAAATCTGTGGACACCTGACCATCAAACCCATATGTGCTTCTTCCCCTGCAGCATTACAATTTCCCTTCACAGGAAATAAGGGGCCCAAACATGTTCCAGCATGACAATGCCCCTGCGTACAAAGTGAGCTGAAGACATGGTTTGCCAAAGCTGGAGTGAAAGGCCTCGACCTGCACAAGGCCTTGACCTCAACCCCACTGAACACCTTTGGGATGAACTGGATCACTGACTGCACTCCAGACACTCCTTGCCTAACATCACTAATACTCTTGTAGCTGAATGAGCTACAAATTCCCAGTCACGGTCCAAAATCTAGTGGAAAACCTTCCCAGAAGAGCGGAGGTTATTATAACAGCAAAGAGGGATTAACCCTCTGGTAACCAGTGTTGCTCAGGAGCAACATGGAATGTACATATCCACAACGTATGAGGGCTCTTTGCTTCCAGAGGGTTAAATCTGGAATGGGCTGTTCAAAAAGCACATGGGTGTGATGCTCAGGTGTCCACAAACATTTGGCCATATATTGTACGTTCTCCATTATTATCTTGCTAATCATCACACTGGCCCTCTGACCAGACCTTCTCAGAGGATCCTGGGGGAAAAAAACAAAACAAAACAAAAACAAAAGCCTCTGAATAATATTGGCATGAACCTCTAATATTACAGAAGAACAGTCATGCAGTCAAATAGTCTTGTGATCAATGGTCCAATCCACTAGACATTTTGCACTATAATTTTACAAATGCTGTTTCTTTTCTTTTCCTTTCCTTCCTTTTTACACAATGTATTACTTCTTACAGTTCTCAGACTTCCTTTGCACTATTTAGGGTTGCATTGTACAATGACCACATCCCTCATTTAAAACTAAAAGAGTGTGGGTCCTGATTCTCACCTCTTGTAGGTGGCTAGATTTGCAAAATTAACAAAATGTCATCAGTCAGTCAACAGGGAAAAGGAAAGAAGTAAAAAGTGGGTAGCTGTTATCAACAATGCAAATTTCAATGAAAACACAGTAGACATGAAATATTTCCATGTGCCCAAAACACTGCACGTCAACAGTCAGACACTATCAACAGAAACACTGCCAATAAAAGGCTAGCTGAGTTAGTTTCAAATCTGTAGTAAGGTAGCCTCTCTCTCATTGCCCTGAGACATTATCACATTGTACTGATCTGTAATGGCGAAGCAGGAGCTCAGTTGGTAGTCAAAGCTCTCTGTTTACTAGTCAAACTACATCTATGGTAACAAGCTGTGGGTAGTGACTGAAAGAATAACATTGTGAGTACAGACAGCAGGAATGGGGTTCCTCCACAAGCTGCTGGGTTTACTCTCCATGAGGAGTTTGGCAAAAGGGGAAATCGTCAGAGTCGCTGCTTCTGTGAATCGAGAGGAGTCAATTAAGGTATTTTGGGCACCTTACAAGGATGACCTCTAGTTGACACCCGCTAAAGCTGTATTTGGCATATCCCATGGGGCAAACCCAGGACACGCTGAAAAGATTCTATCTCTCAGTTTACTTGGGATCATCTGAGGATCCCCCAGGAGGAGCTGGTATCTGTGGCTGAGGACAGAGAAGTCTGGAGTGACTTTCTCAGCCTGACACCATCACAAGAAAAGTAGAAGGAAAATTAATACAAAGTTATATTACTACGGTGAGCCATGTCTCTTCTCACACTTATGTGCGAAGGATAATGACATAAGGCAAATACAGTGTTTAGCCACACAGATTAAACAGATAAACGCAAGTAGAATTCAAGAGTGTTCTTTAACAATTGTGTGTAGGTCGGTTTGCTCTTTAAATGATGCAGGGAAGCTCGCTGCATGGTTAGTACTCAGAATTGCGTCCACTGCAAACCCAGTTCGAATCCGGATCAATGCAAGCCACAGCAAGAGCAACATGTTGAACATTTCAGTAAACAGAAGGTTGAGTTCAAATCTCAGCAAAGCGCTTCTCTCGTCTACTCAAGGGTGTCGTACCACGGCTAAACCTGCACTGTGACGTTCATCTCTTTTCAAGCTCATACTGTATATGTAAAGAAAGTATTATGCATAATGACAATTCGGACCCTATTCAGATCATGTTCTGTTTAAGATGTTGTCATCTCTCGGCACATGATTCCTGAAAGTGCTGATGGCTGGAAAAGTCAGTCACTGTCCTAGTTACCAATTTAGTACACGTGCTAAAATTAATAACCTTATTGCTGGCTAAGATTTTGTTTGTCTGTTGTGTAATGAACATATGTATATTTAGATCAGATTTAGCTCACACTAAAAACCTTTAGATGAGATGGAACAAAGGGTGTGTCTAAAACAGCACCGTATTCCCTATATAGCCAGTGCATTGTTTTGGAAGTTTTTGCCTTTTTGTATATGAAAAGCAAAGTGAACAGCATCCTGAGCAAATAATGATGATGTCCCACAGTGCACTTCTTGGCCTCAGTGCAAACTAGGGGAAAAGAATACCCGTAATGCACTTTGGAGTCTATAGGGAATAGGGATCAGGCCACCATTTGGGACACACACTTTTAAAATGTTGCGCATTTGTGCCAAGTGCAGCATGTAACCAAACCAGGCCCGGCTAATAAGTCCAGCTAAGCTAATGCTAGCTAGCCAGTTCGCCCACGCGTCAAAGCTTTAACAGCTGCCAGTATCATCAGTTAGCATTAGTGCTAGCAAATAATGATAACCTTTTTTTCCCCGGAACATGTCATGACTGTTATGTTTGACACTTTTGCAAAATATAGGTTACAGCCAATGTTATTATGGCATGCATGTAATATCTAGGCTACATATACGTTATATCCATACCGGCGTGTTAGCCGACCGAACATGCTAACTAGCTAGTGCTTCCCTTAGCAGATATCCCCATTCCTCATATACTCTACGGACGTATGATTTAATTCATAACTGAAAAAAAAAACCATTAAAAGCGGTTTTTGTGCACTAAACATAGAGTTTTCCTGTTTAAATCCGGCTCAACTGGGTGACTGTGTTAAAACGCTCACACAAGAAATGAATCATACCGTTTAAATAACATTACTGAGATTAAAAAATGATGTCAGCTCGAAAATCTTTAATATAATGTTACATAGCGGACAAATAACGCTCTGGGCGAAGCAGTGTGGTTATAACTAGGTTGTTAATAAAGTTGTAAAGGGTCTAAGATTGTATAAGAGACCTACCTAAGGCTGGAGAGTGCAGCTGGGAGCCGGCAGTCGGTCAGTCAGCAGGCCGTATTAGGACAAGAGCAGACCTCCTTCCCTCTCCCTCTCTCAGGGAGGGGCACATGTCCGCCCTACATGGCTATAAAACTTACACTTCACCAAAAATCATACATTCATAATTATCATATAATTCATTCATAATTATTGTGTGACTGAGTGCACTGACTGTAGCCCATGTCATTCATTCATTCATTCATTCATTCATGCATTACCTCTGCCAGCTTTGTTGAAGGAGGTTATGTTTATGCCTCCGTTTGTTTGTTTGTCTGTCCCCAACATAACTCAAAAAGTAGTGAACAGATTTTGATGAACTTTTGAGGAAAGGTGGGTCATGGGCCAAGGAACAAATGATTAGATTTTGATGCAAATATGAATATGTTGCTTGGTGGAAGTATGTACTCTACCGAGTGCCCTTCTAGTTGATTCATTCAACTTCATTAACGCTTTATCCTAATCAGGATGACGGTGGATCTTGAGCCTACACTGGGCATGAGGAGGAGATACACCTTGGATGGGACACCAGTCTATAGCAGGGCACCATGCACACACAGTTAGTGGAAAGGGACCTCCAATTTTGGACATTTTGGTGGTGGAGTATTATCAGACAGCTGTGACAGTGACATGGGAGTGTGTTTGTTGTGCTTGTATGAGCAGGCCCACCCCATATTAGGGGTGTAAACCTCAGGTTTCCAGATGATACAATACGATTTTGATCCTCAAGCTAACAAATTGATATTTGACAATACCACTAAATCTGCTATGATATGATAATTCATAAGCTAACAATTCGATATTTGCCTAGAGCTTATTGCCCAGGCAATATTTAAAAAGGGCCCCAGAGACAGCCACACACACACACACACACACACACACACACACACACACACACACACACA
>JAOTRR010000047.1:24059356-24081557 GCA_028570945.1 Gogo arcuatus
GCTGGGCATGTGACTATCTCTGCAGCTCTATCCAGCCACCACTGGTTTTGGAGTCGCCGTAGCTCTCGCTGGCAGTGGTTTCTGGCTGTGCGGTAAAGCTGGCGGTTGTCAGGGGTGTCATCCTGTAGGACTGATTCAAAGCACTGGCGTTTCCTTTTCAGCAGGTCTTGAATCCTGGCGTTGTTCTCATTAAACCAGTCATGGTGTGTCCTCTTTTGCAGCCCCAGGGTCTCCTTGGAGGTCTCATACAAAGTTAACTTCAAGGGGTTCCAGTGTTCCTCAAGATCTTCAGGGGTTATGTCAGGCAATTTTGCGGCTATGGCTTCTTGGAACTGTTGCTTAACCTCAGGTACATCCAGGCATGCAATAAAGGTGTGATCAGGAACAGGTGTGTGATTAGAACTCAGGAGACTAAGAGCGGTGAGGTGCAGGATGGTTGTTGTAGTCTGTGGCAGCCATATTTGAAGGCTGCTGTGAAATGAATTTTGGGTAGTCTTGAGCGCAAGCAGGTGCATACATGAGAGAACCACCCCCCGAGGAACTCACTCTGGGAGCAATACTTTTTCTTGGGTGGCCCCGGGGGCAAGGGCCTGGTGCTTGGTGTGGAATTCTTGGCAAAGGAGTGGGTCTGAGATGTTCTTGGCTAGGGCCCAGCAGCGCTCCTCGGGGCCATAGCCCTCCAGGTATTCTAGGTTGCTTCCTTTGCGGCGAGAGTTGAGGATGTTGTGAACAATGTAAGCTGGTTGCCTGTCAAGGGTGAGGGGTGCAGGAGGTGAAGTGGAGAGGGGATTGGTGGCTAAGGGACCAGGAATAGCAGGTTTCAGGCATGATTCATGGAATGTGGATGAGAGTCTATTGTGTCAGGGCAGGTCCAGCTTGTAAGTGATGTCGTTGATGCGTTGCAGAATCGTAAAGGGACCGATGTACTTTGCTCTGAGATTTTACAGGCTTGTGGGTTCCTGATGTCTTTGGTTGATAGCCACACTCTGTCACCTGGGCTATATTGGGGGGTTTCTCCTCTATGACGGTCAGCGCAGTGCTTGTATTTTTGTGCCATTTGCTCTAGGCACTGGTGAACACTCTCCAACGCTTGTTCACTGTGCTTAAAGCAGTCATCAACTGCGGGTACATTGATGAGAGAGTCGTCCCATGGGAAGAGGGGAGATTGATAGCAAGTATGCATAAGAAGGGCGTAAGTTGGGTGGCAGATTGTCGCAGGGAGTTTTGGGCATATTTGGCCCATGGCAGGAACTGCATCCAGTCTCTCTGGTTCTCCGCACAGAACACCCTGAGGAAACACGCAATTTCCTGGTTGGCCCTTTCCACTTGGCCATTAGACTGTAGGTGATAGCCCAAAGTCAAGCTCACCGACACTCCCAGTTTGTTCATGAACTTGGTCCAGAGTCATGATGTAAACTGGTGCCCACGATCACTATGTCTTTGGGGCTGCCGAAATAACAAAAACGTGGGAAAAAATTAGTCCTGCCATTTCAAATGCTGTGGGGAGGCCAGGTTGGGGGATGAGCCTCAAGGACTTTGAGAAACGGTCAATGATAACCATGATTACCGTGTTGCCCTGGGACTTGGGAAGATCAGTAATGAAGTCTATCCCTATGTGGGACTGGGGACGTTGTGGCATGGGAAGTGGCAAGAGTTTGCCTACTGGAAGTGCCCGGGGCACTTTAGCCTGTGCACATGCTGAACATGAGGAGATGAATTGGTTGATATCTGTCAACATGTTGGGCCACCAACATGGGTAGTTGCAGGGGTAGTGTGTGATCAGCCAGCCTCGGAGGCATGGTGGGACATAAGTGAGGTTGGCAGGGCAGTTAGCAGGAACATGATATGGCAAGGTCTGTGCAAGTTCTCTGTCTATCTCCAAAGTCAGGGCATTAACAAAGCAGGCTGGAGGGATGATGGGCTCTGGATCCTGAACTGGAGATGTGGATGGGTAGATACAGGACAGATAGTCAACCTTGGTGTTCTTAGAGCAAGGTCTGTACGCTATGGTGAACTGGAAACGTGAAGAAGAGGGCCCAGCGGGCTTGACGAGGATTGAATCTCTTGGCAGATTTAAGGTAATCCAGATTCTTGTGGTCAGTGAAAAATGGTAAAAGGGTAGGTTGCCCCTTCCAGTCAATGTCACCATTCCTCCAGTGCCAACTTCACAGCCAACAGCTCCCGGTTTCCAATGTCATAATTTTGTTCTGTGGGGGTGCATTTCTTGGAGAAGAAGGCCACTGGGTGCAACTTGGGCTTCTCGCCGAAACATTGAGATAATACGGCTCTGACCCCGGACTCAGATGCATCAACCTCCACAATGAATGGCTTAGTGGGATCAGGGTGTTTGAGAATAGGAGCAGATGTGAAGACTGTTTTGAGTTGGGTGAAGGCTCTTTTGGCCTCAGGGTTCCAGTGGAGGTGCTTGAGACCCTTCTTGAGCAGAGCTGTGAGTGGAGCAGTGATGAAGCTGAATCCTCTGATGAATTGCTGATAGAAGTTGGCCAACTCTAGGAACCGCTGAAGCTCCTTGACTGTGGTGGGAGTAGGGCATGTGGTGACTGCTAAAACCTTCTCTTTATCCATGGTTACTCCCTCTGCACTGATGATGTAACCCAGGAAGGTGATTTGGGTAACATGAAATTCACATTTCTCAGCTTTGATGAACAGGTGGTTCTCAAGGAATCGAGACAGGACCTTTTTTACATGGAGCTCATGACTTTCTTGGATAGGGGAATAGATAAGAATATCATCGATATAAGCAATGACGAATTTGCAGAGCATGTCCCTTAGTACATCGTTTATCAGGCATTGGAAGACACTTGGCATGCAAGATAGCCCATATGGCATCACACGGTATTCATAGTGGTCAGAGGTGGTGCTAAATGCCATCTTCCATTCATCACCCTTTCAGATGCACACCAAGTTGTAAGCGCTACGTAGGTCAAGCTTGGTGAACACCTTGGCTGATCTGAGTTGTTCAAGGGCTGAGGGAACTAAAGACAAGGACTAGGGATATTTCACAGTGATTTGATTGAGTCCTCTATAATGAATGAATGCATGGCCTAAGGCCTCCTCCTTTCTTCTCCATAAAGAAGAAACCAGCAGATGCAGGCGACGTGGAGGGATGGATGGACCCCTGTTGCAGAGCCTCCTGTAAATAATCCTCCATAGCCTTTTGCTCAGAGATGGAAAGTGGGAAGATTCGGCAGTGAGGAGGCAAGGTGCCAGGGAGGAGCTCTATAGAGTCATAGAGTCGGTGGGGAGGGAGCCCACTGGGTTTACCCTTACTGAATACCTCCATGTGTACCCAATAACCCTCAGGAATGTGGACGGTGGTGGTGACTTCAGAGCTTTCTACTGAAGTGGAAGCAACTTTGAGCTTGGGGAGGTGGAGACAATGTTGTACGCAAGCCATGGGCCACTGTATTATTCCTCTGTCTTATCAAGAGATCTGTGGATCGTGCTGTTGTAGCCATGGGAACTCCAAAATGATGGGCTGGTTCTTAGTTCTGGTGATCAGGAATGAAATCATTTCAAAGTGCAAGGCACTGACTTGAAGCATGAGAGGCTTAGTGCATGACGTAACAAGGTCTTTTCCAGTGGGTCCACCATTGATGGCCCTGATACTTATTGGCTGTTGGAGTGGTTGTGTGGGTATTTGGAGTCTCTGCATGGTTTCACTGTCCATGAAGTTCCCAGCAGCTCCAGAATCTATCAGGGTGGCGAGAATATAGATTGATTCTGAGAGCCTTATCTGCACGTCGAGCTTAAATGATTTGAAGGAGAGAGACTTAGACAGACTCACTGAGAGAGGGCTTGAGGTAGTTGGGGCTCTATCAGCCATAGTTGAAGCCTTGGAGCCTCTCTGATAAGAAGGGAAACTTGACATATGATGTGTGGAGTCCCCACAATAGAGGCCAGGTCTCTCTCAGTGCCTTCACTTGCATTCAGAAGAGCTGAATTTGGTGCGTGAGATCTCCATGGGCTCTGGGTCCTCTGTGACAAGTGGGAGGTACATGGGGTTTTGCAGAGATGGTCGATTTTTGAGCAGATTGTTGAGTCGAATGGACATATCAATGAGGGAGTCCAGGGTGGCTTGATCATCCCGACAGGCTAATTTGGTGAGGGCATTGAGGTCAAGACCTTGGCGAAATGCCGCTTTGAGGGCAGCCTCATTCCAGCTGCTTCCTGTTGTGAGTGTGCAAAATTTGAGTGCATACTCTGCAACTCGTCTGCTCCCCTGTTTAATGGTGAATAATTGCTCACCAAACTCCACTCCTTCAGGGCTGTGGTCAAACATTCAGTGAAATAGCTCAACGAAGTGCTTATAAGATGTCGGTTCTCCGCCCTGCTCCCATACAAGAGTTGCCCACTTGAGCGCTTTTCCAGTGAGAAGGTTGATGAACTGGGCTATTTTCTGTTGGTCTGTGGTCCCCATCTGATCGGTGAAGAACAGAGAACATTGTGAATTCTGGGAAATGGAGTCTTGAGTGCAAGCAGGTGCAGATGTGACAGAAGCAAGAGAACAACCTACTATGAAGGAAGGGTATAAAAGAGAACCATTTCTACACGATGTAATCAGTTTTTATCGAGACTCACTCCGTTTGTTGTATGTATGGTTTTTGGGATTTACAATAAATGCACTTCTTTCTGCCAGCATCTAATGTTCTGACTGATTCTTTGAGAAAGAAGTTTGGATTTAAGTTTGAATTTTTTTGACACCACACTTTCAACCGTAATAACGAAATAATAAAAAGGCACTTGTGGTGTAAAAAATATTTAAATGATTTTACAGTGCTTCACTGTCAGTGTTATTTGGTTGCTGTAGTTATTTAGTTAGTAACTATAATCACTTAATAATAGCTACAGCACATATAACAACTCTGACAGATTACCACTGTAAAAGCGTTTACATTACCAAAGTAAAGCTGAATGCGGAACCTTTGTGTTCGTGTCATGTTTCTGGAGGTCCACTGTACGCGCTGCGTCCGTGCTTTTTTCCTCTCTTTATGTCGTGTGACGGCGTCTCTGGTTTGGAGTATTTACATCAGTCCACGTTTATTGAATGTTTTATTTTGTTTTATATTAGATAAGGACACACACCGACACACAGAGAGGGAGAGAGAGAGAGAGAGTTTTCCGTTTGACTAACGGTAACAATGATGAGTTAATGGTATCGTTGCAACTCAGCATTTTTTACGCTTGACGAAGAGGCTGATGCTGTCGAGAAAAAAAAACCGGACCTAAGTGATGATTTTTATCCGGCATTATTAAAACAAGATGGTGGGGCATGACTACTGGGTATTGTATTTAAAAAACAGAGTGGATATCTAGAATGGCTTTATTAATGTATTAAAAACAAAAACAACAACAACACTGCTTATAAACACTTTCAGTTTAATAACTAGTTGAGCGAGAGGTGAGACTCGACGCCAGGGTTTGTTTATTTATTTATTTATTTTTTGCTCCTTTAACTGGCAAGTAGCGACGTGTAGTTGCTACTTCTCCATTTGTGGGTTGTTCAACCCAGGAAAAACAGAGCAACATTGTTACTGAGGAGTGTTTGGGGATGGTTAAATGTCTAAAATGAGATTTTAGCTATATACTCAACTTTTGGGAATATTCTGTATTCTGTTTGTTTCCTGTATCAGCTATTAATGATCTGTGCTGAAGAGAAAATGCAAACTGACCCTACAACATGACTAGTTGTACTTGCCGTGGTTTCACTACATTAATTGACCTCAGTTAAGAATAAAAAATGTCCCCTTGAGAGGAAGCCTAGTTTAAAGCTTACCTCATTCACTAGGCATTGCTCAGTACTGTGACTTGAGTGACTGGGAGAGTCTAAGCTGTGCTTGGCGTCTAATCTACTCCAGAGGACTCGGAGGACACTGATCCATTGTACAGCTTCACTTACAGTCATGCGCCTGTCCCCTTTCCTTGCCGTTTTCCGGCCAGCCCTGCCTCTCATCCTGGGCCTGTCTTTAGGCTGCAGTCTGAGCCTGCTTATGGTGTCCTGGACGCAGGGGGACACGGACGAGGTCTGCAGTGATCAGCTGCGTCTTGGACTTCTTCAGGTCGGAGAACCCCAGAGAGCGGACGGAGGGGACAGGAGCGAGGAATTCCAACCTCGCATTGTACCCTATCATAAGGACCCCAGCAAGCCACATAAGAAAGTGCTCAGGTCAGTAAAACTAAGTGATGTCATTCTGTGGTTTTGCTCTGATACTCAGCAAGTGGTGGCGCAGCAGTTAAGATTTTGAACTAGTGAAGGTTGAGAGTTCAAAGCCCAAGACTACCAGAGACTTCCTTTAACTTTTTTACTCTGTATACGTGGATTTTATTACTATTATTATTATTATTATTATTATTATTATTATTATTATTATTATTATTTTACTTCTAGCAGCGAAGAACATCAAATGCAAGTTTATGGTGTTATTGAGCGCAGCCAGATTAAGGCACAAGGAACATATCAAAGGTTAAGAGGAACAGTCATTGGACATTTCCCTGTTTTGTGGTTTCCATCACATCACAGGGACTGTAATGATCATTGACAATACTAAAAGTCACCCAAACAGTGCAACTTTTAGGACATTTCAGCATGAAACATGCATTTGTAAACACTTAATGGGTTAACACAGGATGTTTATGCAGGTCATACTGTGAAGCAGTGGTCTTTCACTGGTTAAGGCTTGGGGATACTGGTAAGAAGGTTGTTAGTTCAAATCCCAGCATCACCAAGGGTCCTTAACTAAGTGAAATCCTTAATATTCAACTGCTCAGTTGTTCTGGAGAAATGAGAAAATGTAAATGTAGCCAAACATTTGACCAAGCAGCAATAAATTCCTGGTCTGCAAAAAAATGACAGTGGAAAGAGTCCATAAAGCTTCTGTAGTGGAATTTTTTTTTTCATATGGTGTATAGGGGCTAATCCTGAAAAAAAGCTTAATTGACAATACATTACTGCAGCACACATTTTCCCCAAACACATTTTAGAAGTAAATAGAGAAACTTGTCATATATAGACACTTAAAGTAGAACTAAGGTAGAATGCATTGTATTTTTCAACCCAGACTATGGTTTAAATAATGCGGTTATGTGCATCAGAAATACATCACTGCAGAAGTATGGAGTGGAGAAAAACAGGCTCTTGTCATAGACATGTTTCTTAAACCAAGTGTGAGATAGAAACATTCTGTGTAATATTACTGAGGTGGAAAGTAGAGCATAGCTGCTCTGGAGTCTAGAAAAGTAATGCCACTGTGTGAATTCCATTCCCTGGTATGTAGTATTTCCAGCATCAGACTTCTTAAATTTATGATTCTTATATAGTCTTAAACGAGTCAAGAGTTCTCGCTTAAGTGGCATGCTCATACATTTCACTGAATGCTGTGTTGGTGAAAGCTATTGTGGCATGGTTATGCAATTAACTAGCAATGTTGCAAAAACGTAGGTGAAATGAAAAAAGAGGAAAACAGAAATAGATTGCGCAGAAAAATGTAGCAGTGTTACACAGCATTTGGCATCATATAGAAAAAAACTGGCATGTGCATCATACCAGTGTCCTGCAAAGTCACTCATGTTAGCTTTAATAAGCTTCATTAAAATGGTCACTTAATATAAAACAAATACAACTTACACTATATACCTTGATCATGCTCCTAGTGCCCAATACAAGACCTCTTCACATAAGCTTTTATGTAGTATTGGATTTTTAGCAAGATGCTCAGAAGAGTGTTAAGAGAAGATGAACTGCTGTTCATCTTAACTAACCTCATTGCCTGATGTGAAGTGCTCTCTACAGACAAGAATTTCACCGATTTGCAAATTTACCTTCAGGCTTGAATTTTTTTCCCTAACACCACACTGAGAGGAGGTATTGCTTATGGTGAAATAACACAGATGTTCATGAATGAATGGAAAAGGTTTGTCTATTCTAGCTTTGTCTATAGAGAGAGAATAATCCACTGCATTCCCATGATAGCATATGGGGAAAAAACATTATGACATGTATTATAAAATAGCAGCTTTTTTTTTTTTTTTTTTAAAGTAACGTCCTCTTTATTTTTTACTAGTCTGTTCATTCTTCTAAGGGTAGCAAAGAGTTCTGTCATGTCTCTGTGTTTGCTGCAGGACCCGTTATATCCACACAGAACTTGGCATTCGTGAGCGCCTCCTGGTGGGCATCCTGACCTCGCGCGCCACCCTTAACACGCTGGCCGTGGCGGTGAACCGTACCGTTGCCCATCGCTTCCATCGCACCTTTTTCTTCACCGGCCTCCGCAGCACCAAGCTGCCCCATGGCATGACTGTGGTCGCTCATGGAGATGACCGACCCGTCTGGCTCATGTATGAAACCATCCATCACTTGCATCAGCACCATGGCAACGAATATGACTGGTTTTATCTGGCCCAGGACGACACATACACACAGGCGGAACGCATCATGAACCTAGTGGGGCATTTGAGTGCGGGGCAGGATCTCTACATGGGCCGGGCAGAAGAGTTTATTGGCGGTGAAGAGCGGGCTCGCTACTGCCATGGTGGGTATGGCTACTTGTTGTCACGGAGCCTGCTGGCCCGGCTACAGCCGCACCTTGACGCTTGCCGCAATGACATCCTCAGCGTCAGGCCTGACGAGTGGCTGGGCCGCTGCATCATTGACTACCTGGGACTGAGCTGCATGGAAAAGCACCAGGTGAAACTAAATTCCTCATGAAATTCTTCACTGAATTTCAGGTCACAGATAGTTGATGAAGAAGCAGATATAGTTCTAACATTCATTTCCTGTCTTGTAACATTTCCACTCAGTGCAGTAATTCTTGTGACATGGTTACTAGTCACTTCCTGAGTATGAAGACTTATGCTGTATTTTGTTGTTGAGATGTGTCAATACGAAATGAGACATTTTAACTGGAAGAACACCAATAATCACACAGCTGTGCTCCCGATGGTCTGGCACGTACCTGTGGCATGATGTTCTTAGTTTACGTTGCCCTAGCAGTGTTAAAAATGAAGACATTGCTCTATCCTTGCCAGAGAGTTTTCTTTAATTACTGTGAGAGCTGTGTTATAGAAAATTAATCAAACCCTTCTGGCATAGAATTGATACTCCAGAAGCACTTGTACAGTATAAAGCCTTATACTGAACCTGAACTTCACTGATTACTTTCTATAAGTTAAGAATGTGTTGAGTATATTTCTGTTTCAGTGTGTTTATAATATTACACTTCTTATTCTTTGTTATTGACAAAGAAATAACGTGTTGTTCCTATCATATTTCTTGTGCTTTAGGAGATGAGCTACTATTACTTTGAGCTACAGAAAAACGCAGACCCTGAGCGTGAGGACAGCATCCAGTTCAAGAACGCCTTCACCGTGCACCCAGTTTCAGAGCCGGCACTCATGTATCGCTTACATAAACGCTACAGCCAGATTGAACTGGACTGGACCTACGCCCAAATACAGCAGCTACAGGTGTGTAGCTTGCCTTATAGCAGATATATTATAATTACACACATACAGTAAGTGGTTAAAGCTTTGGGCTGCAGATTAGAAGGTTGTGAGTTCAAATCCCAACATTGCTAAGCTGCCACTGTGGGTCCATTCGCAAGACCTGTAACCTTTCAACTGCTTAGTTGTATCCTTTTCTCAACTCTAAGTTGAGATAGAGTTAAAGGTAAAAGTAAATTATAAAACACAGAAGGATTAAAAAAGACTATGCAAAATGCATATGCCATATGTGCTTTAGATTAATTTGTAATGCCCATAAAGGTCATCTACACAACAATCGTACTATTTTATGAATAAGATTATATAGCATCATTCAAATATGAATAAGAAATAATGTTTGTTCATATTACGTATTACAAACTCTACTTGTTTTTGCTATGTTGGATGAGAATATGGGATTTCTTTTTCAGCTTCATAATAAACCTTTTTGGCTTCTTATTCTGTTCATTTTCACTTTTGGATTCTCTCCTCTTGTTGGTCTCTTAATGGCTAATGAAAGAGCCATGGTTGTTTGAGAAGTGGGGAATTCACTCTAATATTCCACTGCTGCATTACCAGTCTGGCTGCAGAAGCAAATGGTCCCCAAGGGCAGCCAGACATGCTGCCTAAAACAACCATTTGATTGTAATCCATAAAGAGCAGAAAGACCCACTATTAAAATGAATCTATCAGCTGTAGAATAGAAGTCAGTTCCACTACCGCTGGACAGGGTGTACAAAGCCTGTTGTTTTAATTCGCTTTAGGTGCATCTGTTCAATTGATTTTAATGCTCTGTGTACTCTGCCACAGGTTCAGATCAGCAATCTGAGTGAGCTCACTCCAGAAGGCAAAGCAGGAGCCACTTGGCCCATTGGGGTCAATCCGCCTTTCTGTCCCAAGACGCGATTTGAAGTAATCAACTGGGAGTATTTCACAGAAGAGCACATCTACTCCTGCGCAGACAGCTCCCCGAAGTGTGAGCTCCGTGGAGCAGACCGTGCAGACGTTAACTCCATTTTGGAGACTGCTGTAGAGCGTTTAAACGAACGCTATCAACCACAGTTGCGTTTCCGGAAGCAGCGTTTGTTGAATGGCTACCGCCGCTTTGACCCCACGCGCGGTATGGAGTATATACTGGACCTGGCCCTACAGGCCTTCACACAGAAAGGCCACAGTCAGGTGATTGCCAAGCGTGTGGCCTTGCTAAGGCCTCTCAGCGCCATAGAGATCATTCCAATGCCCTATGTGACTGAAGCAACGAGAGTGCAGGTCATCCTTCCAGTGACTGCACGGGATCAGGACTTTGTGGGCAACTTTTTGGACACGTATGTGATGAACACTTTGGACACACGGGACAATGCTCTACTGACATTCCTTTTTGTGTATGACCCCTTTGATGCACAGAGGGTCAGCCAGACAGATGTCTTTGCCAGTGTGAAATCTATGATCAGTGAGGTGGAGAAGCGCTACAGCGACGTGAAGATCCCATGGATCAGCGTCAAAACAGAGGTTCCCTCACAGGTCAAGCTGATGGACATCATCTCCAAGAAGCATCCCGTGGACACGCTTTTCTTCCTAGCAAGTGTCTGGACCGAGGTCACTGGTGACTTCCTGAACCGTTGCCGCATGAATGCCATCAGTAACTGGCAGGTCTTTTTCCCTGTTCATTTCCAAGAGTACAGCCCAGCTCTGGTGTACCGCGACCAGCAACCTTCTGCAGCGTCGTCGTTTTCTTCGGAGGCACTCCGAGACGGCCGCTTTGACCGGTATGCATTTGAAGAGGCCTGTTTTTACAATGCAGATTACATGGCCACTCGTACCAAGATGGCCACTGACATCATGGACAATGATGAGTTGCTGGAGAGCATGGATGTTTACGAGATTTTTGTGCGCTACTCAAACTTACATGTCTTCCGGGCTGTGGAGCCAGCGCTGATCCAGAAATATGTACAGCGAGCCTGTAACCCACGGTTCAGTGAAGACATCTACCATCGCTGTGTGCTGAGCAATTTAGAGGGGCTGGCCTCACGATCACACTTAGCTATGGCTCTGTTTGAACAAGAGCAGGCAAATAGCACCTAGGACATGTGGCTGGAAAGGGAGATAGACCTGCCTGTGGGGAGTCTCATGTACCAGTGTAACTGGCCTTACTGGACATAAGCCTGCAAACTGTGAAAACCAAACTTTAGTTCTATGATCAACTTGTTGAACGTAAGCCTGAGAATATACAATGTGAGACTGTTTCAGTAAGTCAGTCAGTAAGCAAATCTACTTAAAGCAACATCACTGATTAAATATATCTTATTCAGTAAGTCTGGATATCAGTCTTTCTTAAAGACTTAGTGATGAGTAAAGGTCACCAAGTATCTGATACAGAGATGTCAACACTGCTAACAGAGAAATACATACTAGTAGGCAGAGATTTAAAAAAAAACTTGTGCTAAGCAAAAATAAGAAGCTCTTCCATTTATTAATTATTTTTTTAATGATCAAATATCCCATAGTCCCCACCCGCCCCACCTGGTTTCCCTATTTGCTTGCAAGACTAAAAGTTCAAAATAAGTGTGAGGCAAAAGTAACATAAGTAAAAGTAAAAGCTTCTTTCACACCCCATGTCGTTTTCCTTCAGCAAATGGTTAAATTTTATGTCTCTTATATTGCCGCTGTAGCAATGGGTCAAAAATCGTAAATATTGGCACCTGTGCTAATAATGCTTAATACAGTAGTAATAATAATAGTAATTATAAATACAATGCAATATAAATGCAGGCATATTGTAATGCTAGTATTGATTACATACACTAATCCTATTTGTATGTAGTTGAACATATACACTGGACTAACATTACAGATATATTTAAAAAGCACATAACACCTTTAAAGCCATTTTTAATTTCTTAAAGTCAGACAAAGACCTACGTTAATAAGTACAGAGCATTTTAATCCACGTTAAAAATCTTAACTGATGGCCGAGCCAAATGGACCTACAGTCTGTGACCTATGTAGTGGCCTGTCGAGTCCTATTGCATATTTTGTCAGAGAGATTGCAGCCAATTCTGTGACTTCCTTGACAAAGGCATGTCAAAATGCAAACTACTTTGCTATTTCATTAGCATTTACTTAGCCATTATGTCAGGTCATGAAAGGGCTTCTGAGGTAAAGCCCATTGTTTGTGTTCCATGCAAAAGTATTTGTGAGGGATTTAGCTCCTTCCAGGCACTTAAATCATCAAGTCTCTGTCACATATCCAGAAAAGGTTACCTTGGGTTTAGCATTCTTTACTTTTGAACTGTGCATTGCTTAGCGTATATGAAAACATACAACCAGAAATTATAGTCATTGCTAATGCAAATTCCCTTATACAACAGCATTTTGCCAATGATTACAACTTTTTATTTATTAAAAACATTTCAGAACTTTTTATTCTTTAACAGGTCTGTTTAAAATGTAACTTCATCCCCAGCTGTAAGCCTAACTCCACCCACTGCATAATTTTGAAAAATGCTAAAAATTGGGCAAGGGGCTGAGAGGGGGGTGGGGCACAGCTGGGGAGGTGGGTTGGGGAAATAGCGCAAACTCCTGTAAATGATGAGTCTCAGTCAGAATGTATTTGAAAATGAGTATGGTTTCACAGACTCCCACCCAAAGGTGTGGGCTGGGGGAGGTGGACCACCTACCTCTGATTAGAGGGCATTAACATTCTCTTTTAATATAAATTTCATGAAATAGATAAGTCCCAAATGGTTGACTCTACGTTAGCATCAGCCTTGCAAGATTCAGGATGATTTAAACCAGTAGGCCGTTTTGAGCCATTTTCAACCCATGAAATGCTGATTAAAAAATAAAATAAAATTGGTAATTTTGTCAGTATTAAATCATACAGCTCAAAAACACATTTAAGTGTGCAGTACCTCTTTAATGTTGTGAAACAAGCTAGTTCCTATTAGTACTTTCATTATAGCAGCTGTAAACAGCTTGTTCCCTCTCCAGCCTCTCCTTTTCCCTCTTGAAGCTTGTCATGTTAAAAAGAAACCGCAAAGCCCTCCGTCCTGAAGACGTTCCTGTGTTGGAAAACTTATAAGAGCTTTAACTCTGTTACAGAGTGCTGTTACTGGAGAATCCTTCTAAAAAAGCTAAAAAAAAATTACAACAATTACAGACCATATATCCCTGTGTAAGTTACTATAGAAACAATAAGACATTAGAACTTGTGCATTAATATAAACCTGTGATTTGCCTTGCACCCAGACATTCAGATTGATCTGAAGGTGTTGATTAATTTTATATAGCGATATTTCAGTAGATTTTAGTTTTGAATTACTGTCATGCCTCGGTTCACACAGTCATAAAAAGATAAGTTAAAAGGTAAGTGAAATTTCTTCTTGTTGTTGCAACAACAAAGCAGTCTGTAAAAATGAAAATAAAATACAATTTAGATGTAACAAAGTGGCATCTCTGAAGCAGCAATTCAGGCGCAATAGCTGATACAAAGCTCATATAGCCAAAACAAGTTTCAAACAATAAAACTGAGCAAAACAAAAAATCCCATAAGTTTCTTGGTAGTTGTAGAGATATTAGATATATTATTAGATTTTCACTGAAGCTGGAGGAAGGGGATGAAGGTTATTCATTATGCCTCAGACTGAGAGTAATAAAAAAAAACCCCTCATATTCCCAGTCATGCTATGTTTCATAAGTCACAGTGAGACTTTAATCATGGCAGGCCAAGTCACATGACCACATTCACTCTTACTGATAGAGTCCCATATTGGCTTTAGATTTGCTGTGAACGCCACAGTACCATACTATCAGCAGAAGGGAACACTCTGTACTGGAGGAGGCTTAAGAGGATAAATGAGTTATGCTGCGCTGTTACCTCAACTCCCATCTTCTCTTTCAAGACATCCTTTAGCCAAAGCAGGAATTCAGCACACGTACTGCGTGTGTGGAGGGAGAGTGAGAAAGAGCTGAAGGAGGGGGTTGAGGTGAGAGGCTGATGTTTACAGGACTTTCCTAGCCTGCCACTTCTTTCATTTCCCGTAATAAAGAGAAGGGCCACGGTGAAATCAGGCAGGTCAGAAGACAGGAGTGAAAAGTCTCTTTTTATACGAAGAGCCTGAAGCTTCTTAACGCACAGTCAGGTCACTATACAAGAGACCACCTGTTTCCCTTTAGTGCTGTGAGGCTATGAAAGACAAAAACACATCTGTCTGAGCAAGCCAAGGCATGACAAAGACATATTGTAGGCTTACTTTCCTCTTTATCAGCATGAGGCTATTTTGATTTATCAGTAAGTCTTTTGTCATGTAAGGGTTTGTTCAGTTTATTTAGATGTCTAAAAATGGGAGAAAACCTCTCAAAGAATATAAATGCAAGTAAAAAAATGAACACTGCATATGGATTAAAGGAAGAATATGTTTGCACATGTAGCAGTATTTAATGAATCAATATACTACTGAAAGATGTCAAACCTTTGATAATAAATAGAAAACATACAAGTAGGATTCAGAATCAAAGTCATGTCTTATAGATGAACAGACAGCATGAGTTTTAATATAAACACTATATGGCCAAAAGTATGTGGACACATGAGCATGGCACCCATTTGTGGGCTTTCCACAGTTGTCTATAATGTCTTTGTTTGCTGTAGCATTAAGATTTCCCTTCACTGGAGCCCAAACCTGTTCCAGCATGACAATGCCTCTGTGTACAAAGTGAGCTGCATGAAGACAAACCAAAGTTCACACTTTTAGGATGAACTGGAACACTGAACCCCAGGCCTCCTTGCCCAACATCCATCGGTGCCTGACCTCATTAATGCTCTTGTGGTTGAATGAGTACAAATCTCCACAGCCATAATTCAAAAATCTAGTTGAACAATCCTTTCCAGATGAGTGGAGGTTATTATAACAGCAAAAGGGGGCCAACCCTATGTAAATGCCCATGGTTTTGGAATGGAGAATATTTCAAGTTCATTAATGCGAAATAAAATCTATCAATGTATCAACTTAGCTAACATTAGATAAGTACATATTTGACATATTAGTTTACTAGATTTATTAGGGATACCAGTTAAAAATCTCAGTCGAAAAATGGCCAAAATGGCTTTTTCAGTTGAAAAAAATAAATGAACAAAGACTTTGACCCAAAAAAAATTAAATACGCCTCCAAAGAAGTGTCAATTCTAACACTTTATATCCATCCAACCATTATCTATACTGCTCATCGATCAGAGTCAGAGGGGAAGCTGGAACCGATGCCAGCTGACTTTGGGCAAGAAGCAGGGTACACCCTGGCCAGGTCACCAATCTATCACAGAGCTAACACAGAGATGAACAATCATTCACACTCACATTCACACCTATGGGCAATTTAGAGTAGCCAGTTGGCTTAATCCACGTCTTTGGACTGTGGGAGAAAACCGGAGCACTTGGAGGAAGCCCATGCAGGCACAGGGAGAACATGCAAACTCCACACAAAAAAGCCCCATTTGGCCACAAGGTTCGAACCCAGAACCTTCTTGCAGTGAGGCGACAGTGCTAACCACTGCAACACCAATAATGTTAATGGTGATCATTAAAAAGTGATTAAATATGATTTTTTTGACTGGTGCTCTGCTGTTCTCTACATTAGACAACCATCAACATTAGATAAAGGATTTTTAAAAGCACTATTTTTTTGCTGTTTACTGTGCATTACTGCAGGATCACTTAAAAGTTTTCGCAATTGCCTCCATTCTCGATTGCACAGTTGATAATATTATTACACCTCCCCTAGGCCTATTAGTTATCTTGGTCAGGGTCACCGTGGATCCAGAGTCTATTACTGGGTGCAAAACAACTACACAACCTGTGTTATGCTTCAAAATTATAGAATATGGCTATCAATCCCCTCAAACTTTGCTTTTGTGACCAGGACATTGGTATTTTGAAATTTACCTATTTTCATTAAGAAAATGGGTGAATTTGTGCCTTTTTAAAAATATATTCATATCTTGAATAAATAAATTCATATAGTTATACAAAAATGATCACAAAAGAGTTAGAAGTGAGTAGTTTTTCAAGATTTACGATTATATTTCAAATCATTTTCAGGAAGCAGCCCCCAAATGTAGTCTCCCATCATGTTCTCATTATATTGTCCTTGGTAGCAGCATTCAAAGCCCAGGATATACTGGTGGAAGCACTCACTTAGCTTCTCTGAGTATGCTCCCATGTTCTCCTTGAATTTATCAAGATGAGCATCAAGGATATGTACTTTGAGAGACATCCTGTAGCCCACTGTGCTATGGCTCTTTACCAGAGTCTCAAAAACTCCACATAGTTTTCAGTTTTGTGATTGCCCAGGAAGCCCCAAACCACTATCACAAAGCTGTTTCAAGCTGCTTTCTCCTTCCTAGTGAGCTTCTTGCACTCCAGGATCTTTGACTTTTGCTTCAGACAGCATAGGAGAGAAGTCTTTGAAGTACTTGAAGGCTGCCAACTTCTTATCTAGAGCTGTGACAAATTGTTTCATAAGGCCCAATTTGATGTACAGTGGTGGCATCAGAACCGTCTGGAGGTCCACCAATGGCTCCCAGTTGACGTTGTACCTCCCCACAGCAAACTCAGTCCCCTGTGGCCAGTTCCGCCTTTGGTAGTGCACCTTGGTGTCTTCTTGATGCCATCTAAGAAAAATGCTGAAATTTTTCCATTTAGGCAGCTGGAACTAGACTAAACTAAACTAAACTGGTGGGCTTAACGCCCCTGTATTTATACTACTACTTATAATACTGAAAAGTTCTAGAAAGTTGATAGCATATTTTGAAATTCACCTAATTTCCTGAACATTCCAGACTTCTAAAAGTTTCTAGAACTTTCCTATGTTATTTTTTTTTTATTATAACGGGCAAATTTTTATCTTTTCGTTCACATAAAATCAGAATTTTTAAAAAGAATTTTACCTGTTCTTTCTTACTTTATGTGAATGAAATGCACAGATTTACCCGTTTCTCAGTGAAAATAGGTACATTTCAAAATACCGGTGTCCTGGTCACAAAAGCAAAGTTTGAGGGGAATAATAGCCATTTTCTATACTTTTGCGGTACAAGCAATTAGGAACACACATTATTAATGCTATATTTGACTATGTGTTATTGTCCTTTCATAATGAATCTGGTTTCAGAAAGCGTTCTTGAATCCCAGAGTGTGTGCGCGCACACACACACACACACACACACACACACACACAAAAAATAAAAGTCACAACAGCCTCAGGATCCAGTCTCTTTTACAAACTTTGGCAAGCGCTTTTTTTTATTTACATCCACACTTGTGATTCTCATACTACTTTCTCTCTGTTGAAAGTGGAACAATGAAAATGTAGAACAGGATGAGTGAGAAACGTAATCATTGTGTAGCATCAAAAACACCCTACTGCATGTGTACAGAAAGTTCATTAACATTGACTAGAAAACCATTCAGTTAATACATCATGTGCATCCACTGCATACAAATTGCTCTGTCTTGACATCAGACTTAAAATACAGGCCACAGCTGGCATCAAGAACTGAAGGAAATTGACCTGTAACACAGATGTGAGCGAAGAATCACATGCAGGAGTGATCTGATGTAAAAGAACAACTTCTACCCTTAAGCATACTTGTGCATTAGGCTCTAAAAGTCTCGCAAAAGAGCTCATCAGTTATTAAAAAAAACCTAATAATGAAATTTTGAACAATTATATTTCTTAGTCAACATTACTTTGATCTTCGCATTGTTTGGTGGATATTTTTGGGGGTGTCAACCTAGCAGTGCCACTAGCCACCAGTGTTGCAGTGTCATCGCTGTGGTAAATAAGTATCAGATGAATATATTGCATTTGTTTATAACAATTGATAAAAAAAAAAAAATTAGTGACAGGTTTTTGGATTCTGTTGTTGCTCCATCACTCTACCAGGTGAGTTGGTGATGATAGTTAGTGGGCTGAGGAATGAAGAAATCAGCAGAAGAACAGAAATTACCCAGCAGTTAAGCGTCCACGCTGGTGTTGAAGCTGAAACGTAGCGTGGTCTGTGAAACAGTGGATGCTGTGTTCAGGAGATTCAGTAGGGGGTGCTCTAGTCTTGATGAACTACACAGAACCTGGATGCATCTTGGTAGAAATCTGTTGTGTGCTTCTATTTTATCCATACTAAAATCACTAAGTCTTTTATAAACACAAGACAACAGCAATACAGAAGACTTTAAAAAACAGTAGCTGACCAGAATGGGTCATCGTTTGTCCTTTTTTTGTAGCTTTGACCCAGTTCTCTGTGGGTTGGTGTTCTTCTGGTTTCCTCCATCAGTCTGAAGAGTATTAAACATCCATGTATGAAAGTATAAAAATCTGTCCATGCAGCATGCATAGGCTTTAAGAAAGTGAATGCTGACCCTCAGCGATTATTTTGACTGAGGCTGCGCAGAAAGTGTGAACTCTCCTTCCACAAGAAGACGTTTGATGCGTAGAGCTCAGGCATTTATACCTGGTTGTTACCCTCTAACTGGGCTGAGAACCAATACACACAGCCACTGGGGAGCGAGGACAATATTACACCAGTGATACAGTACACAACATATCAATGAACAAAATGAGCACAGGTCAGCATATCCTTCATTTCATTCCCTCGTTTCAAGTGAACAATATTTAATGACCAACTCATGATAAACAACTTAGTGCAAAAGTTTGAAAAGTTGTGGTACTCGACTGAGGTTTTTTTTTTTTGTTTTTTTTTTAAACTACAAACTAAACATAAAATTTACCAGATTCTACAGTATTGTCAGTGCTCTTCATTGTAAAATTACAAATAAATACCTTAAACCTAAGCCGTTGAGACCGCTGGTAGAAATCCAACATGAAAGCCATAAAACAGACAGAATATGATATCATCAGTACTGTTCACACTTCATTGTACAGTAAACACAGGATTTGGACCCATTGAGATTATCTCAGAGATATCAATAAAATCACACTGCGCAAAATACCCCAGAATCCGGAGATGGTTTTGCCCAGATATGTCAAACTATAACCCGTATATGATGAAATCCATGTAGGGTACTCTCCGATCACGGCATTGCCAAAAAAAATCTCCAGATATGCTCCAGATTCTTGCAAGAATTTAGAAAAGATATCTCCGGATTCTTGGGGTTTTGGTGCAGTGTCATGTGTAGGTATTATACAATCCTGACGTGTGGTCTATTTAATAAATCATATAAGCAAAGGTGCCATATTTCTTTTTTCTTTTTAAGAAATGACTGCATTTCATATTGGACTTCACACAACATTTTCACACAACCTTCATCGTGGGTTAAAGACCTCGTAAAACAAAGTGTTTTAAAATACTTCCAATTTAAATACTTCAAGTACAAGCTGTTGTTGAATGAACTTCAGTCGAATGCAAATATTCAGCTGGAGAAAGCAGATTTTCAGACATGGACTGCTGGCCAGCAGCTTAGATCATTATACTTCATATACACTTCACTCTAGTAAAACTGCATGGATTTGTTTCTGAGAACTTGTCATATCATCTTAATCATATGTGACGTTTCACGTTATTTTGAGTCGGACGTCGCAAGTGGCTATTTGTGTAGAAACCATGTGCTTCTATAAACTCACTTCTGGTCTGTTTTTGGGGTTTTATCGGTTATGCTTGAAATAAAGTCTCTGCTTTTTGACTGTGCCAATAATGTTGTAAATGTCAAACAACAAATCTAGATGGGAAGCTCTCGAACATTAAAATGAGGCACTTGCTACTTTTGAGAAAAAAGTATATGTATGTATAAAAGCTAATCAGCTACACACTAAATCGCTCTCCCTCTTTCCCCTTCTGTTTAGTCTGGAGAACCTTGAGTGAACAAGGTGGGGGTTCATGTTGCTTTATGTTTGAATACATGTTGCAATTTATTGAAAAAATAAAATAAAAAAAGTATAGTACTGTGCAAAAGTCTTAGGCACATGCAAAGAAATGCTATAGAACAAAGATGCCTTCAAAAATAATTACATTAAATGTTTCTACATTAAAAAAATATTATAAAGAGCAATAACCATTGATAAATGAAACAAAGTCAATATTTGCTTAAAAAAAGTCTCAAGTACAATGTGTGCAGTTTTATAAAGAAATCAGCTGGTACGTTTTGCAGAACCAGACACAGTTCTTCTGGAGACTTTGTTTTTTGTCTGAAAAGTGTCTCTTACATAATATGCTGCTTTCTTTACTGACATACAAACATTTTTCATACAGTAACATTTAATTTTGTGCTGGAAAACTAATGTTTGGAAATGTAAAATGTTTCATACTGGGCCGATAATGTAGAAGTCATAAAATAAAAACCTATAACAAAGTTTGTTCTAAAAAAATAGGGTGTCTAAGACTTTTGCACAGTACTGTATCTGCCAAGAAGACATGATTACAATCAACCTATGTGAGCATATCCTAATCCTCAGAGCACAAAGATCATATTGGTCATATCTCTGAAATGCTGCGACTTTCCTCTTCAGAAATCTATAAAAATCAGAATGATGGAGCAGGTCACATATTACACAATGGGCTCCACACATTATAAATACTGATAAAAGAAAAAGACTCCACTTTATATTGTCTTTAGTGTTTAGTAGCTAAAGAGTAATTCTTACATATGTACAAATTGTTACACATTAACTACCTACATCAGACTTTCTGTTTGTACTTAACAAGAAATGCTCCATGTTATTAACGTAGTGATTACCGTCAAGAGTAACTATGGTTACTACTATGGAAACTCCAAATACTGTGCAGTCTGTAGTGTGTATTTACCAATGGATTAGTTAAAACATTTCCTTTAGAATAGAATAATGATTCACAGTGAATACAGGACACAGAGTCCTGAATTTGGGAGCTAGTAGCTACAAATGTAGTTCAGGGATGGACAAATGAATAGTTTTTCATTTGTAGCTGCCCGGTAGCTTCATGGTGGTGTGACACACTTTGATGCTGCAACTTTAGCACTACCTACAAATCGTAACGCCTGTAGTATACTATGTTGGCGAAACTAATTACTACTTTTTTACTATGCTGATTAATTAGCATGCATGGATAACAGGCAATTATTTTAGACAAGTATGTAGAAACACTGAAAAAAACCAAGCTAATTAAAGTCTGACACAAAGCTGTCATGTAACTCTCGTGTTTACTACCGCAGTCACCTCACAGTTTAACATATATAAAGAAAATAAAGATACTAACCAGACTCAAGTAATATCTTTTTTTTAAAAAAATGTTCGATGTGACGAGAGAACACCACATCACACACAGTCGAGGTTGGCCTTTTTGTTGAGGTCACAAACATGTTGTTCTACATGAGAAAAATTGTTATAAGAGGATAATAATGAACTTACCTAGCTAACTAGCTTGCCTTATACAGTATTATTACATTATTTTATGTAACAGCTACCACTTTTTAGCTTAGTCAGTCCTGATTTGTCCATCCCTGTAGTTACACACTCATGTCATACCTCCTTATCCCTTGCACACATAACAAACAAAATCATTACAACCTGCTGTAATTCATAGCAAAGGTGGGGACAAAATTCTAATATACAGTACTAGATAAAAGTTTGGACACACCTTCTAATTCATGGGTTTTCTTTATTTTGATTAATTAAAAGTCACTTCATGTCTTAAAGTAATGATGGATGTCGTTTCTCTTTA
>JAOTRR010000047.1:24085401-24095681 GCA_028570945.1 Gogo arcuatus
TAATAATAATAATAATAATAATAATTATTATTATTATTATTATTATTATTATTGTGTGATTTGTGTAAGGTACTTTGAATAAAAGAGTCTGCTAGTCAAACATAAACTTTGACTTTTTTTATCACTTTCGTTTTAATTTGCCTTAAATCATGAACAAGCTTGGGTTCATTGCTTAGTAAAATAATAATGCTGATTAATACAAAAAAATAATCCATCAAAAATATAAAGGGATACAGTGAAGTGAGAATGTAATTAAATAAAACACATGGATATATCAAGCAACTTATGCTTAAACATAATCTATTTTGACAGATACCGAAAATTTCTACCTTAGCAGCAGCTTGATTTTTCAATTAATCATTATTGTGCATATTTTTGATTAAGATCTAATTTCATATCTTAGTAATTCTATAACAATCCACATCTATTATTTAGAGTAAAAGTCTCTAAAATATCTAGTACACTGACAAATCTTTGGTGCCCCCTCCGGTACTTGGTGCCTTACACACAGCGTGTGTCATGCGTGTATGTAGTGGCAGGCCTGAATTGGGTGGGCAAAGCAGAAATTTGGGTGGGCATTGCCTACCCCTGCCCACTTCTAGATCAAGCCATGGTTGAGGTCATGGATCTGTGCAGGTCACTCGAGCTCTTCCACTCCAAATGAGGCAAACCATGTTTTCATGGAGTTTACCTTGTGTATAGGGGCACTATCATGTTGGAACAGGTTTGGGATCCTTAGTTCCAGTGAAGGGAAATTGTAATTCTATAGCATACAAAGACATTTTATACAATTGTGTGCTTCCAACATTGTGGTAACAGTTTGGGGAAGGCAAACCTTTAGCCATATAGTGTATTAAGGCTGACCCCAGGAAACAGAAGTCTATATGCAAACATTGATGGACAGATGGACTGACCTGATGACGTGGTTTATGACGATGGGATCAGGGGGAAGCAGCAGGTTAGTCAGGCGCTGAGGGATCTCGGAGAACTTCAGCCGAGGGCAGTCAAAAATCTGCAAAAGCACATGTTTTCATTACAATGGAATGGAGTAGCAAGTGAGATGAGGTTTTGCTTCACCTACTCAATCGATAAAAGTTTCATCTAATTTATTTATTTATCCTTGATTTAAACACACGCGTGCCACTGAGATGAACAATCTGGTAACTCACTTAATTAACATTATTTACTGCATTAATCAACATCAACAAACAGTAAAGTTCAGCATTAATAAACCATAAGCAAACCGAAAGTTAATTAACATGTATTTTTTTCTTTGTTTAAATGTTAGTGATATACACCCGCATGTTTATTAATAACAAATTGAATTCTCAAATCTGATTGGTCAGAAGGTGATTTGAGATCTGTAGTGGTTTATATTAATGCAATCATTCAGATACATTATCGTTTATAGTAACAATGTATTAACAGGAACCTGTCTAATAATAAACAGAGTTTTTTAATGTTATTTAACAAAGAACAAATTATCGTTGGCATGGTGAAGTTTTCTGTGAGGAGAAGTTTCATGTAAGGAGTCTCAGGTGTCAGTATTTGGAACAGTTTTTTTGATTGAGTAATTTAATCCATTACTAAAAATAAATCCACCAAAATGAGGAAAAAAAATTGCATTACAGCATGGTATTAAAGTGTAACTTCACCCCCAGCTCTGAGCCAAACTCCACGTACTGCATAATTAAAAAAAAATACTAAAAATTGGCAAGGGGCTGAGAGGTGGGACAGTGAGGGACTGAGGTGGGGGCGGAGTGTGTATGTGTATTGAAAATGAGCGCGGTTTCACAGACTCCTATTCAAGGGCGGGGGCTGGGGGAGGTGGACCTCTGGTTAATGGGCATTAATACTCTTTTTTTTTTTTTAAATAAAAATTTCATGACTTAGAGAACTACCAAACTGTCGACTCTACATCAGCATCAGCCTTGCAAGGTTCAGGATGATTTTAAACAGTAGATGGCGTTTTGAGCAATTTTCAATCCATAAAGAACCAATTTTTATAAAAATGGTAATTACATCCATATTAACACCAGCATTGATGTGTTTCATCACAGTACAGTCATATCATTTAATTTACAGCTCAAAAGACACATTTAAGTGTGTAGTACCTCTTTAAATATTGATAACTCTGGTTTCCAGGTGTAAATAGTAAAATTGCTGTTCGGCCTCAGTTCTGAATTTTGCCAGATAACCACAAACATATTAAAGTGTTCAATGTCATGAATGTTGACGGTATGAGCATTGGTGTTATGCAGATGTTTATTTGGTTTATTATTTAAAAAATCAATTAACACAAGTGTTATCTACTTTGTTAATGTTACTTATAGTCTATGTGGTTTGTTCATGATAACTATTGTGTTAAATTCAGTTAAGGGAACCCTAATATAAAAAGGTAGCAACAAGCATGACATGACCAAGACAAAGCAAAAATTTAACAAAAGCCTTAGTTATTCTGAGACAATTCAACTATACAAAAACAGTACTGGGGCTCAGATATCTGTGTAGATAACTTAGCGCTAAGAGTGAAAATTAGATCCTTTAGTCACAATCTTTACCTGCTGAAAGTATTTATCACAGTTGATGTACTCTTTGTCATGGGAGTCCTGCAGCTTGTTGGTTTTGATGTACTGCCACAGGGCCTGGATGATACATGAGCGTGTCTGAGTGTGGATACCCAACAGCCGAGCAAGCCGCGGATCCAACTTAAACTGAGGAGGCTGCACACAAGAGAATATATTTAGTATAAATAAACATCAGCTGTATATCTAACTATACATTTTGGTGTGTGGTCTCACTGATTTTCTGTACGACCACGAAGAGGGAATATAAATCAAAGTCATAGAACATGCTAATATGTGAATTGAATACAAATTCCAGGCAAACCATTTGATAGCTGAGTTAATCTATACTATAGTAGACAATATTAACATGCAGCCTCACCTGATAATCCAGCATTAACAGCAGAGTGCAGCGTACATTAACATCGCCTGGCCTTTTCACCTGGAAGCCATCAGTCTCCTGAGTGGTGGGAGTGCGATGCCACTAGGATACAAAAAAAGTGGTTTTAACACTCAAAACGGGTGTATACACATTCATTTACACATAAAAGGCACAAGCAAAAACACAACTAAACACATAAGCCTTATTGTCAAGAAAATAGTTATGAAAAATGATGTGAGGTCAGTTCTTTATTATAAAAGGAAACATCATACAGTACATTTCCACATTGCAGAAAACAGTTTTCTGGTTCCTGATCTACAGTACTTATGTAAACTATAACCCATGTATGATGTACTAACTCACTCTAATCCATTCAAGAGGAACTCCATGCTGTTCAGTAAGCACTTGGATTAATTAAATGAAAAGTAATTATCTTTTTACGACACACTGTTTGGACTGTGGCTGAAACTTACCTGAGCCCCGCTGCTCAGCAGCTGAAAAGAAAAACACTTGAAACTACTTGGGTTTTTTAGGCAGCTACACTCTCTAAGCATGCACTACATGCACCTTACTAACTGCAGTGGCCAATGTTCTATCTGTAGCCTGCTATAAAATACAACAAATTTATAAGAATCACTTTAAGCAAATAACGCTTTATATGATGCTGTCATGGACAATATGTCTGTGTAAGATCAGTCCATAAATGTATATAGAGAAGATGCTGGATTTAGCAGTTTACTGTGTTTGACAGTGTAGGTGTTTCTCTTGGGGCATCAACCTAAAGAAGCACGAGCTCCAGTCAAACACTGCAGTGCTTCACAATAATCCATCTACAAGCAAGACCATTTTCCATTCTCATTATGACTGTTGGCTAAATTCACTTAAATGTATGCTACGTTCCAAAAATATCAACATTTATTAAATACATATTTGACAATTATCCCAAAATTCAATGTATAAATATCTGCCTATTTTCTCAACACATAATTTCCCTTCACTGGAAATAAGGGGCCTGAGCCTGTTCCAGCATGACAATGCCCCTGTGCACAAAGCGAGCTCCATGAAAACATAGTTTGCCAAAGTTGGAGTGGAAGAACTCGAGTATCCTGAACAGAGCCCTGACCTCAACCCCACTGAACACCTTTGGGATGAATTAGAACACTGACTGCACTCCAAGTCTCCTCACCCAACATCAGTGCCTGACCTCATGACCACTCTTGTGGCTGAATGAGCACAAATGACCACAGAGACGTTACAAAATCTAGTGGAAAGCCTTTCCAGAAGAGTGGAGGTTATTATAACAGCAAAATCTGGAATGGGGTGTTCAAAAAGCACATATGGTTGTGATGGTCAGGTGCCCACAAACTTTTGGCCAGATAATGTATTTTGCTAGCATGAGCTGAGGTTCAGTCTTGGGCTAAATAACATCCAGAAATAGCACTACTACCATGTTGTGTGCATGAGCAAAAATTTATTGTAAGGTAAAACATGGCACAATGAAGATAGTTATGGCAAGCTAAATGCTAACTTATGCACATGTATAGGCTTCAAAACCAATCTGGGGCTGCCAAACACGCATGCTAGCCTGCTAACAACAACCTGTTGTGATGGGCACAATCCAATTTAATTTCATACACTGAGAATGATGTG
Source organism: Gogo arcuatus (assembly GCA_028570945.1). NCBI lineage: Eukaryota > Metazoa > Chordata > Actinopteri > Siluriformes > Anchariidae > Gogo > Gogo arcuatus. The sequence continues at coordinate 24,089,998 of JAOTRR010000047.1, forward strand.
TTTTATATGTCTAAAAATACACCTTTGTTCCTATTCTATGACTATTTCATTCCACTCCACTGCACCTATTCACAAATCATAAAAGTTACTAGCAAAACGTGACAGGAACTGAAAGGAAAATTGAAGTTTTCCAGGCAACTGATTTGGACACCAGGGGGCCAGCAAACATTATGAATGTTTACTGTGATATTTTCATACAAACTCAACCTCGTTCCAAACCGCAGCATGTAACAATTCTGAAGTCTTTCCAAAACTAGGTAGCCTTACAAGAACAGAGGTGAAATTCAGGATTAAAAGCTGTCTGTGGTGAGCTGTACACCTGTAATGAAATGTGTCAGTGCAGTTGAAGCTGCTGAACTTGAAGGCAACTGTAGTGACTAACCATGAACCCTGTGCTTACTAGCTATAACAGTATCCGTAAGTATTCAACACTAACATTAAAATTCTACAGAAAAATAGGGATCCTTTGAGATTACAGTAGACTGAAAGCTCACCTCTACTAGATGGTTGTCTGGTCCATACAGATCTTTGTCCAGCTCAATCACCAGGCTCTTAAAGAAGGACGAAAACTTCCTTTTAACTTTTGCTGGCTGGAAAGAACCAAGAAAATGTGTTCTAATGAGCAGTGTGTTTGCCTGTCTAATTGGAAACACATATTTGATCTTTTCCAGTATAAAACTTAGGTGTGGTGTACTTTTTTCAACAATGATATCATTCCATTCAAACTAGAAAACAGTGCTACTGTATAAAACTGTCATCGTTGACTACTGTTTCCATTTGTGTGGTTACAGAGCACAATTTTGCCTAAACACTTGGCTAGACATTCAGGCTTTTGGCTACTTCTTTTTTGGTAAACCCATCACCCACCTCAGTATCCAAGCAAAACAAGCAACCGCTGGAGCGAATCACTGGCCAACACGGAAACCATATTCTGAGACTAAACAATATAGTTGTTTATGGCTGAAAGAGCAGAATGAATATTCAGAACATGATTTTGTTGTCCTTTCCACAGTCAAACAATGCCATGCTCTACTCTGTCTTTGGGGTATGATACGAAAGCATAAAACATATTAAAAAGAGTTGAACAAAGAGCAGAAAGAAAGTCAGATGGGTCCAACTCATAATGTTTGCACAGGAGCAGTAGAATGACCTCATTGGTAAGTGGAGCATATTGCAGTGGCGGAAACTTGGAGCCGACCCAAATAATTTTAACCTCACCATGCTAAAACACACATAGCTGCCATTTAAAGGCTATGAGGTCACTCCGACAAAAGCACATGAGCTGCAGTTCTTGGCTCTTTCAGTTCCTCCAGCTCTCGTGTTGACATTGGCATATGGACCAGCATGCAAGTCTGAACAGCTCTATGCTTAGCACTGGAAAGACTACATAGAAAAACAATGTACATGAACCTGGTGTTAATGTAAGCTACACAGAAATTGGTATAAATCATCTCAGAAATGATTCTTCCTCGTGAATTTCCTAGTATAAGCACTGAATAACTTCATAAAGGTCTGAGTAAATAAAATAATGATGATTTGTCAGATATGAATGCATCAGTTTATTGTCATCATATGTTGCATACTGTGTTATGGAACTTAGGATCTTTACGAATTGTGGAGTCCTTGCTCATGATATTTTTCATTTCAATAAATACACTGTCTGCTAAGACTATTTTAGGGACAAGAACAATAATAATAATAATAATAATAATAATAATAATAATAAGGACAACTCTTATTATTATGCATAGGCGAACATCACTAGGATTCCTCTCAAAACCTCCTGGGAGAACTTAGGACTATTTATTCCAATATACGATTAACTTTCCAATTGGAAAAGGAAAAACTGGAAAACATACAGACTTGGTCAAATGTACCAATTATCACCACTATAGTCTTTTGACTGGTCATTTATTCTCACTTGGTTTGGCCTATATACTCCTATCTCTTGGCATATATTAGGGAAATACAGACTTCAAGATGTTATTGTCATTTTGTCTAACCAGCAATGTTACCTGTATCCAAAGTCTATTATTTTTCCACCTTATACATCTTACACAGAACTGGAGATTAGCTGAAGCACATTACATACAATATATTTCATATATTCCTATATCCTGATGATTAGAGGGAGACGGACCTCAGCTTCTCACTGGTCAAACAGGCATCCGCAATTTATATGAACACTATAATGAAAGAGATCTACATTCATACAATATTATGGACTTCGAACAGGTTCAATCTACCAGGTTCTTCATATTGCTTGTATCTGCACTCTTAGGTCAGCCATTAAAGCACATGGTGTCCCATGGCAACAGTCTTTATTGGTAATGTGTAAAGAGAGAGCTTATGAACAAGAGCTTATGAACAAAGAAAGTGTGGAGGTGAGACTGCCCAAATTTAGATCCTGGCTTTGATGTAAAAGCTGCACGGTTCAAAATTTGGCACATCCCCTAATCCTGAATCAATTTGTTTTCATGATGTGCATTAAAAAAATGTTATAAGTGACTCTAATTGTGGCCTGCAGGTCCCTGGCATTTTTATTACATGATTCAGGAATTACCTACTGCCTCTCAATTCTGGAAAAATGCCAGAGTCTGTGCATGTAGCATTATCCATCTTGCTTTTAAATGATATGTAGCTGATAAAATAATTGCCATCTGCTGGAAACCACCTCACCCTCTTTCCAGTACCTGCCTATAAATGGCAGCTATATGTAGCTCTCAACAACTGGACTTAATGGTGCTGATGGTATTACTCTGAATCACAAACACCGTACTGTTAATGCATTAATGAGCGTTCTGTAAAACGTGCTATATTTATGTCTTGTGCTCAACTTAGAACACTTAGAGAAACCTGGCTCTCTTGTCTGATATCTGAAGCATGGAGGTAACCAGTGTAAAACTACAATATAAAGTTACTTGGAGACTAATGTAGGAATCTGTTACTATCTATAAGCTTTAAAAAGCCTGTCAATGCAATTCTCAGGAACCACCAGCGAATCTACATTTTTCATGTTTCACTTCTGAGCGCACATGACGCAGCTGATGAGCATTCTACAGCCTCCATTTCACAGCTCAAGTGTGTTTGAAGCCAAAACTGCGGACTGTTTGGAGGCCCCTGAGGACTAGAATGAGAATTTCTATGGGCACATCACTAATTTATGCTCTTATATAATTTGCTGGTGTTAGTAAACATCTGTACCACACCTGCTACTGGAGAAGTGGAGAAGTGAGAGTGAGTGAATGTATATGTGCTTCATGAAGCCACTGACTCACATCATCAAGTAACTTTCCCTCCACCCGTAGCTCCCAGGATGCAATGCTGCCATCCGAGTCCTCTGCGTCAGGCTTGGCTGGGTTGAAGGTGTTGGAGATGTAGAGTCGCAGTTTGCGCTTTTGCTGTGAACAAAAAATAAAATTAGAAGGGGCACTGTGCCAAAATTTCACGGTGCATCGCATTGACAGAAATGTATTAGGGATTCTGAGAAGACTTAAGAGAAGTGGTCTGCTCTTGCTTAAAGTACATTAACAAGAAAGTCAGAATATATTACATATTCAGTACCTTGGTCTGAAATCTGAAAGCCTTGGAAATAACGTGTTGTGCTATGCTGGCATATCATTATCTATACTGGTATAGTGTTATATACAGCAATAATAAAACATACAAAGAATATATCAGGGAAAATCTGATAAAAAGATAATCAGATATACTGTAATACAATGGCACAATACACTGCATCATAAGGGCAGAGTAATGTACTATGTGTAGTTATCATGACTAACTTTCATGGGTCGTTTCAGTGCTTCTTGGATGTCCACTCTCTTGCGCATTATGGTTTGGTCCAGTTTGCGCTCAAAGGCCAGCAGGTCCATATAAGCCTGGGACTCTGGGACTAGCTCACGAATCTGAGGGCGAGGATAAATGTCATTATGAAATAAAAAACACACTGCACTGTTAGTGAAACCATTATATTAGATATTCTCTTTACTACTGTGTCCTGACACAAAGCAAGAAGAGCAGAAGCAGAAATGGGAAAATGCTTTCAACAAGCTCATGACTGGGTACAGACATCTAATGTGAGTTTAAACCCAAAACTTTCCATTTGGTCAAATACTTCTTTCTTAGTCTCATGGTCAATTTCTTTGCGTTTTCAAATGCGTGCTTATCTGTCAGCATGTCTGCCCGTCCATTCTGTGATTCAAATAAACACTGAAATGATCGCTGCAGTAGTGTTTAATGGTATGCTGTTAAGTGTTTGCTATCTGCCAAGAATCCACAGCAAACCCTCCAGTGCCACATTATCATGCACACACACAGATGGTTGGAGGACGTGTGTGCCAAAAGCTTCCCTCCATACTGGGCACAGACCCATGGATTCAGACACTGCACCAATCTCTCTCTCTCTCTCTCTTTCTTTATGTCTGTCTGTCTCTCTCCGGAGCTGGGAAGAAAGAAGAGAAGTGAGTACTCTGACTATGAGTAATGTGACTGGCGTCTCTGTTTCTGCCCTATCTATCTATACAGGTCTGATAAAAACTCCCACTCACACTCACTCACAGCAATGAGTAAGACACATAGCCATAACCCCTGTGGTCTATCTTTAAAACACGCACAGACAGACACTCACACGTTTTTTATCACTCATATCCCATGGTTGGTTAAACTAATAAAAGAATAAAGATTAAAACACAGAGTGTCAGTGTGTGTAGTGCTAAAACTGAGTGCTACCACTGGTGAACACACACCTGCAGCCTGCTCTGGGAGTTTGAGTCTCCATCACATTATTTGGGTTACAGCTCTCTCAGTACACCTGTGGACTCTTGACTCTCTGTCCTGAATATAAATGTCATTTGGAGAACGTGCCGTCCCTACTTTTAGGTTTGAATCGTGTCCAGTCACATGTACGCAGTTGCCCCCTAACCCTTTTTCTGTCTCTTTCTTGGCAATGAGTAGCAGCTATCACAAAACATGTCTCTAAAAACACATGATCAACATCACAAAATCACATCACATCTCAGCCACGCTGCGCAGCCGAGTACTCCCTGACACACATACGCTCACACACACCCAACAGAGATAATGTCAAGATCAGAGAACTCACCCTTTGTGGAAGAATCTTATCAGCCATTTTCCTCCTCTTGGTGCTGCAGAAAAGAGGGAGAAAGAAGAGACAGAGAGAAGGACACAACGAGGAGGGGGGGATGAGATGTTACTATGGAGACCGATAGTGTAGCACCCAGGACATCTGCTAAAATTCTGGGGCTGGCCCAGGATGCAAGAATGCTGGTGCTGTGTGTGTGTGTGTGTTTTAGTGATTCCAGCCCAGATGGTGTCCACCAACATAGGCGCAGAGACGGCTGGCAGAGCGACACCGACAGCTTCAAAACATGGAACCTGGCAAACACTTCTTATGCAGGACCTTGAGCGAAATTAGGTGTGTGTTCATCACTTCACTGGTGTGTATGTATTTGATTCTGCTTTCGACATGAGGGCCATCAAACACATTTCCCTCCCTCCCTACTTCGTTGTTAAAAGTGATTTTAGCACTCCAAATGAAACGCACTTCTCCTCGCTCAATGAGGATCAAAAATGGGTTCAAAAGACATTCTAAACTACAGCAGACAGAGATGATACACACACACACACACACACACACACACACACACACACACACACACACA
>JAOTRR010000047.1:24098913-24110433 GCA_028570945.1 Gogo arcuatus
CAATCAAAGGCTCTTAAGTATTTGCTTATTTAAATCCAAATGGTGACTTTTTTTTTTTTTTTTTTGCCCAGGCAGAATATACAACAGGTTACCAAAGATAGCAGTGGAAAATTACACATTGCATTCGCATCACCGTTTTGGAACCTATTTCAATACAGTATTAGATAATTATTACTGAACAATTATTACTTTCCCTTTGCAGGAGTTTGTGAACAAGTAAGAAATGCTGTTATCAGTGTAAAATGGAATACTGCTCCATTAGAAAGCCAGATAGGCTACAGAGAATTTATTCTATTTTAAATAGCTCAGGGATGGTTAAGAAAACATTTATTTCTCTGAGGTTGTCACTAGGCTTATGGGTTAGCATGAGGTTAGCATGAAATGACTGCTGTCTCATACAGCTTCCAGTTACCGATCATGAAATTGCATGTTTTGACTATTATAACAACAGTTTCAGTTGTTATTAATAAACACTGACTGAATGAACTTCTATGAACCTGACATGAGATGTGATTACTACTTGAACAAAACTGGCTAGCTAATGAAATTTGCATGCTAAAAAAATACTAGGCTGTAGCATTAGCAATTCCTTTTTAATGACATTCTCATGTGTACTCAGCCTAACGTGGTTCAGTCTTGTCAGCCACAAAAGGCCAGTAGGAAAAAAGAAGCTGAAAACATTCAGCCACAGTAAAGAGGTGGCTGGAAATCTATTTCCCACTAGACTTCCAGGACTGGAAGCAAAAAACACATAACAAAAACTATTGGCTAGTTCCCTGATGAATATAACCCATAGTAATTTATAAATTACTTTTTTAAATGTGATTTTTGCCAAAGTTAACAATCAACAATATATTTATCTCTTTCCTAACATCTCTCCCCAAACCTACGCCCATGGTATTTATTTATTATTTTTAAAATAATGAACTTAAGTCCCTCTAAAGATACATGCTGTCAGGAAGCAGGTTGGCAGGTTTCAACTCTGGATTTCATCAATGTAACAAGCAGCTATCAGGCAGAGCGAGCCAACAAGTACAATTTAAAGCATGTTGCTTTTTTTTTTTTACTTCAGATTTTTAGGAGACACAACACAGTGCAATTTTTGTAGACGTACTAAGAAACTAAAAAAAGACAGAGCCATGCAAGCTACGGCCATATCAGTTAATGCCACTGGCAATCTATAGCACATATTTCAACCTAAAAATCAGCTAAACGATAACCACTAATGCTTTCAGGTTGTGGCTATTCTAACATTTGGTGCTATTTTAGCACCAAAGTCATTCATGCTGTCTCAGATCCAATTGTTGTAATAATGTAGCACAGATTATTATGATTACTCAGAGTATACACTTAGCTGCACGCTGGATCTTTAAATCCCTACATGTTCTACAAGAATTTACTTGCATGAATAATAAGCACTAATAATTACATATTAAACCAGAGTCTAACTAATTGTACAATTGTTTCCAGATCACCTGCGCAGACACCACAATGGTATTCGAATAAACCTTCACTGACTAACATCTGCAGACACAACAACAGCCCTGAGCCGTTGCTGTGGTAACGGCTTACTTTTCTGTTGTCTTGGTAACAGCTTCAAGGCTACAACCGTGCACTAGTAGTCATAGAGACATCTCTCAGGGTGTCTCAGATTATGCCACTCTTATCTGTGTCTTCAATTAAATGGTGTAACTTATGACACTCACTTCCTGTTTCTGTTCTGTACCGCTTGCTGCTGTTGTTGCTGTTGCTGCTGCTGTTGAATGTGTTGTTGTGAGGGGGCGGGCCGTTTGCGGTTTGCCTCCATTGCTGGATTGGTGAGCCCAGGCCGAACAGTGGAGTTTCCTCCATACGGTGGGCCTGGAGGACCCATTGGCGCCCCCTGATGGGGCATCCGTGGTCCTGATGGCATACCGGGACGCTACAAAGAAGGAAGAAATAAGTGATAAGAGACAGCAAGGAGAATTAAAATTGATAACATTTCTTCATTCTCTTTAGGGATGCACAAATGTCTGATCTCTGAGAATCAGCTAACATGTAATACTGATATCCTTACAGTGTAATGCACTGAGGCTGCAAGCTACTGCTGACAAGATGCATGAAATTTCAGTGGTATGATGGTGGTAGGCTGTAAGACAAGTGTATCGGTCAACATCACATGCGTTTATGCATAAAATACCTTAGTAGATATGTCAAATCCAGGGTCCAAGGTTTCTGTCAACTATCTGCCCCATACCGATACTCAGTATCAGATTAATGCATTCGCAATTTCCTTTCTTACACAAAAAAACCTGCCTTTAGCATTGGTTTCTGCAAATATGACGTTAATTAAATGTTCTTGTGTTGAGAACAGATCTCAGCAACTGCTAACACCACCCAATGAAAATAATCCATGAACTTGTAGCAGATACCAATAAAAGGCAACTGTCTATCAGTAAAACAAAGCAAGTGCTGTTCTCCTGCACAGCTGAACCAATAAAGAACCAAGTGACATAAGTAGAAAGGGTCTTAACACCAATCCACCTGTGTCAGCCACTCAACTAGGAACAGCTGCTGTGTGTGTAGGTTGGTGTAAATGTGTGAAACAGCCCACGTCTCAAAGGTTCTCTTTGTTCAATTGAATTTAGTCTAAATTAATTCCACATATTTGTAAAGACAGGAAGTCAGAGGCAGGACTGACTTCCTTCAGAGCTATTCACTGTTCAAATTAAATTCTTACATGGGATAAAATGACTTCTTGCAAGAAGCATACTGGATTTAACCCAGTCATTCAGTCAAGCAATTTTTTTTTCAGTTCCCAAGTACAAGTTTTATTGACAGATTTTTGTTAAAAACCATTAGCAGCAGCTTGCAACCACAGATTTTGGTGGGACACAACATCAATAATGACATAGCCTCGAACAAAAAAAAAAAGTTGAGACTACACAATCTAGGGAACCTTTAGAGTAACCCCATAACTGGCAGTTAAATGGGCCAGCTCACCCTTCCCAGAAGCCTCTGCACTAAGTAGCGAATCGCCATTTTCGAGGACATCGATATTCCACAACTATGCGTAAACAATTCGCAACAATGCAGCAACATCCTAGGCCATACATCATAAATTGTAATATGAAATTGAAGATATTTTGTCAACGTAGTTACATTTTAGATTCTATGCGGTGCAACGTATCAGAAAACTCATGTTTCGGATCGCATCGCAGTTTGTGAGTCACGGATCAGACCATTTTTCGAATAAGCAAAAAAAAACAACATAACTTTGCTTCCCAATTATTACTTAAAGAACTTAAAGAACACTTAAAGCAAGGAACTTCTGCCCATGTTCTTAAATGAAAACATTCAAAATATCCAATGTTTAAATAAAATCTTAAAATAAAATATTCAATACTCAATTGTTAAAGTGCAATATGAGGCATGATACATTCTTACTTTGAACAATAGTGAATGAAAAAATAGCCTTTGTCCACATCATCAAAAAATTGTTTTAAAAAAAGCAGGCCTAAGCTTATAACTTCAAATTCTTTTTTAAAAAGATGAGGATGTCTACAGTGTCTTAGGGAGAGGGTAGTCCTCTTTGCTATCACTATGTCAACACCCTCTCGCTAGGAACTGAAGTACCAGGCACAGTGAGGTAGCATCTTGCCATCAAAGTGACAGTAAAGCTGTAAAGTGACAATACAGTTTAGCCTGCCCTCATACAATGTATTCAGAGCAGTGGCCCAGGCCGCAAAGTTTCTCTTCACAGGGTGGGGGAAATCTCATCAATATTCGTGAGGAAACTGCAACTGGATTGGCTTTGAATGCCTTCAGTCCCTAACCCTAACCAATCAGGTAGCACGTTGCTCATTTACCAGCCAATCAGGTAGCACTTTTGCGACCAGGCGAGAAATTGCGAGGCAGACAGCTGCAGTGGAGCAGATTTTTTTTTCACAATCGAATGTCTGTTCTTTTAACAACTCGATTATATAACTGAATTTAGAATATTCATTGGTAGCACTACACTATTATAGTACAGATATCTGTTTGGTATCCATACAGATTGCGGATTAACTACGATCCATTCCATTTTTGTATGGTTATTCCATTGTAATGGACCAGAACCTGTGCACTATGTTCAAAATGTCCATGGATGGATGGATTCATGGATGAAGAAACAGTTTGAGATGGGTTTCGAAGAGATCACTAACAGTGAATTTGAGGAGGTTTTGCTGCAGCGCATACGCATTGGCCCATATGTAAAAATAAATGAATTAATTAAAACAAACAAGCAAAAAAACAAAAAATGCCTGGTTTCTGGGAAGGGTGAGCTGGTCCCTTTAAGAGACAATAACATACAGTCTTCCTGCATACAGTTCTTTTTCTCAGTCTCTGCATGGGAAACAATGTTAGCATTGTGCACACACTGTTCTGATGTATGGACATTGGCGACTCCATGATCCCCCCTTTTTTCTCTCAATCTTCACAATATTTCTTACAATAGAATTGTTCTGTACATCATAAACACACTGCCTGCACTTAAACCTTGCTTTTGTTTGCATATATTTATTAGCTTCAATTCTGATTTTGTGCTAAAACACACGATCTTGGTGGATGTGGAGTATTTTTAAACTTGCCCAATTTGGCATAAAAACAATGACCCTGGCGACCCTGTCATTAACTGTCCTGTCCACTGCTCCTCCCCTATGGATGTCTATTAGTGCTTGTTGCAGTTCCTATTTTGTACAATAATAACTCTATGGAGCTAAATGTGTCTATGGACTAAATATATGTCAAATAGCAACATTTTCAAAAATTGCTTGTCACTTAAAAGAAGTTATTAGTATTTAAAAAAAAACATTTATTGTGAATGACTGATATAAAGAATATGGTGTCCTATGGACAGACCACTTACTGGCAGAATAAAACAAACAGCTGGAAAATGTTGAGTGACAACAACCAACCATAACATCTGAGCTTATATGATCAAAGTGCAGCCATAATATTTATAAGAACGTAATAACAGGACTGCATCTGAAACACCATATTAGAACCTCTTTGATTTCAAGGTACATCACCTCCTATGAACCACAAATAGCTACAGAATCACAAGTAGTCCATAAAAAACAGAAAGCAACACCTCCTCCAATCAACTCCACCCTCACTAACACCTATTTTACCATTCAAGGCATTGCTTTGGCGCTACAAGGTGAAGGACTGTTGCTTTCACCCTGTGGCCTTAATGTGGGAAAGGACTGTTCTCTTCAGCTATGCAGGAAGTGTTCCCATTGAACCCTGGGAGTGAAGGAATGTGCTCTGAATGTACAAGTGTCACTCTTATCTCCTGATCTTCAAGCCTGGGTTTGTGCTGCTGTCATAATGTTAGCACCTTGGGGGCAATTGCCTACACTGAAGCAAGAACAAGGTGACATCAGTGACACGTTTCATGGGAGCCGTTCCTTTGATGACACTGGATCCTGTCCCTCTTCCAATCTGTTTCAAAATGTGTTGCTTTGTGTACAGTACAGTGTGTGGGTGAGTGTTTTTTTTTCTGGAACCTAGCAAGCTTTTGGACTCTACACTGTTGCAAAATAACAGCAAATGAAGCAGGGAGGCTTGGAGATGGGCTGCAAAATGAGACCCAGAGACATACATTGTTGTTCAGTGGTGACAGGAAAATGCATAAAGACATAAGGAACTGAAGCTGCCTACAGTAACTTCAGACACAATTAATGCTCTGACCCCCAGAGAATCATTTAAATGGATATCCATTTCTCATAAAAGCAGTTTCCTTATAGTGGAAGAGTGCAGTAATGTTTTTATGAGCTCTTAGGGGCAAATAATCTAACAGCATGATACTTCACTATGTCACAAACACTGTAATTATTCTACATAATTTTGTATCAGATGGTGAGGATATCTGTAGCTCTGCTGGAGTTGTCCTTTGCATCAGCCTAATCCTTTTTGTTTCTGCACAATTTCTGGTCTTGCTGTCTGATTGGCAGCCAGTTGTTGCTGTCACTCATGGCTTTGGAACAGGTGTCTGATCCTTCTGGTCCCTGCAGTGCTGCTTTTATTATCCTTTTCAAATGAAGATCAACAACCAGATTAAGCTAGGAATAATCCACCAGCTAGCTAAATGGAGAAAATAACAGTTTGGGCCTTCTGTTGAAAAATTCCCTCATTAGTAAAATAAGTTTGATCTTAGTATCTATTGCTCACACACACATATACCAACGTGCTGAGAGTGTTATGCACTGTTTAGTCCATTTGAATCTAACCCTGGTGCATTTTCCCCCTCGATGCAGTTCGTTTCCATTGCTGTATTTCTGACCAATGAATGAAAGGGTTGAAAGTGTGAAACCAAACCAAAGCCAATAGCAAACAAACCAACTAACAATTTCATTCTGATTCAGTCTTGGCAAACGGACTAACAAGTGCACTTAAACTTAAAGGTGCTCTTCAGAACAAAGTTAAATGATCCTGACACCATGTTTTATTGTTGCCACAATAATAATGAGTAATCATTTTCCACCACAAAAATTCTTCCACATAATGGTAACATTTATGATAGGACATTTTTTTTTATGTGGAACCAACAAAAATGTTTAAACATCAATCACTCACAAGGGTTTTTTAGGAGGTCAAAAACAGATCTTCTATACAACATGGATAAAGAACCATTTCGCGGCTGGGTGGCATGATGGTGCACCGGTAAACTCTGTCACCTCACAGCAAGCAGGTTCTGGGTTCAAATCTGTTAGTTGACTGGGGCCTTTCTGTGTGGAGTTTGCATGTTCTTCCTGTGCCTGTGCTCTAGTTTCCTCTCACAGTCTGAATACAAGTGGATTAGGTCAACTGGCTACTCTACATTGCTCACAGGTGTGAATATGAGTGTGAATGGCTCTTGGTCTCTCTGTGTTAGCCCCACAATAGATTGGCAACCTGTCCAGGGTGTACCCTGCTTCTCACCCAAAGTCAGCTGCAATTCTATGACTTTTATTTTAAAGAGTGTACAGCTAGATCACACTGACCTCCTCGGTTCTTGCTGGAGAAAAGTTTAAGCATATGCCACATGTCGAGAGAGATGTGATAGATTAGATAGTGATAGATTACTGCTAGAACTAATGTTGCACATGGACACACATTTTGTTTATCTCAGTACCAGTAAGTTTCTCTGCTTTAGGCCTCTTAGTCTACTGAATATATTTCCTAGTGAACATGCATGCACAATACTGTAGTGACCTTCACAGCATGTGTGTTTGACTGTGTGTATCAGTTCTCATCATTATGCTTCATAGAACTGAAATGTGATCTGCCTTAATCCTCAGTTCTTAATGAAACTTGTGCTGTAATGCAGTTCCAGACAATCCACTATTGAATACAAATGCTCTTATTTGCAAGTAGCTTTAAATACATAACACTCTCAGATAAAGGGTTCTTTGGATGGCTGATGATTCTACCTTTCTAAAAAGTTTCTATTTGGAACATTTTATGAAAAGGAAATTCTCTTTTGTACCTTTTTCCCCTAAATGTGTACCACTTGCACTTCTTGAGCGAAGTTTCCTACAAGAAAATACATTGCTGAAACCGTTCAATAATCTACGAATTCAAGCTTTAGTGTAGCAATAAACTTACATTTCAAAAATCACTGATTGAGTTGAGCGTGATGGAAGAGAGGGAGAAATGGGTTTATTTCAAATATTTTCTCACTAGTTTGTCAGAGAGCCACAATGTGGATTGGAAACTCTGAAAGACTGACAGCATTGGTGCTATTAATCCATTGAATGACAGGCTGCTGAAGTTGAATCCAGGTGATAAAAAACTTCCAGCCTTCAGCATGCTCATGTCTCCTGCTAAAGTTCTGTTTTTGTCATTATTCTAAGAGCTGAGCTGATGGCTGTTTAAACATACCTCCCAAGTAAAAAAGGTCCTTGCTCATGGTGTGTTACATATCTTTCTGTGTAAATGCCACAAGCTGAACAAATGTCAAGCCTGAATTTCAATTTGGTCCAAGCTGAACGTTGCAATGGCACATACTGAGAAGAAAAGAATGACAGATCCATAGTAGCTTGCAGCTTTACCTCTGGTTCATAGATGCTGAATTCTAGCCTTTATATTAGGAATATGAATACATTATTTGAAATGAACAGATAGCGTACTAATAAAATAAATGCAAATACAGACAGAAATAGAAGGAGCATTGCTTGCCAGAAAGTTTTGCAGGGTATCTGTTTGAGACTAGAGGTATGCAACAACAAAATCATGTGAACGTGAAGTTTTTACTTTGACTCACGGGAGTGGTCAGATATAAAGCTCACGGGACACAGAAAGAGCACATTCATTAACATGACCATGAGTTGCTGCACAATGCAATTTAACATTCATTCATTCATTCATCCTTAGTAACTGCCTGGTCAGGGAGGAAGTGGTTTACATTAAGCTACTAGTTTGTTTACATTTTGGGAAATAGAACCAACTAAATTCGTTTGAAAATGCTGCAAGCAGGTATATACACAAAAAATAATGGTGTGAGCAGGATTTTAAAAAAGTGTTTCCGGGGACATCTTCCAGGTTATCTTTTTTAAAAAAAAAGCAAAAAAAAAAGCCCACTTCCAGTTTAAGTCTGAATACAGATATGAATATTAATATTTGTAGCACTAAACAGATACCGATTCAGACAATGCCACTGCGTTACACCCCTACTTTATATGTACCAGGGCAAGGACATGACCATCCACAAAACCAAATCTAAATACATAAATAAAATTAGTTTGAAATATATTATCTTTATGCAACAGATAAAATGACTAAACTCTAATGAAGCTGATTTTAATCATGTACTCTTCCTGCACTTCATGCTTGCCATGGTTGAGTATACACCCGTCATGTGACCACAGCACTTCTGTAGTGTTAGGCTTTAGGTCTAAATGAATGGGAAAGCCTGCTACCAGCAGAGTGAAACGACCCTCGGGTCATCTTTATTTATCCACAGGGTTAAACAGTAAAGGCCGGTCTGTCATTAACTAACACACTGTGTGTGTCTACTCGGAGAAGGGGAAAGCAAGCGAACAACTATCCCTGTCTGTGATGACTAATACTTAAGATAAAAGACTTCTAACAATGTCTAGGCAATCACAACAAAGCAGCTGTGACAGGAGGGCATTTTGGTAGGATAAATAGTGTAAGATCAAACCAGCCATGAACACATACCACCCAAACATGAGCAATGATCTACCAACTGCTTATTTTTTCTTTGAAATTGCAATTGAAACCACATCACTGGTTACTGGACATGAGATGACAATTTTTGCAAAATTTCACCAATAATAGATTTTTACTAGAACTAAACAGGCTGCTCTTTTCTATTCATTCTAGTTTCTATTCAAATCATCTCTTCATTGGGAACCTTGATACGCACGCTCTGTTCCTCACCTTGGAAACAAGGCTAAACCTCTGCATTCTTCCAACTCCAAACATTTTCACCAAAGTGGAGATAACAATAGCGCTCCAATGAATTTGCTTATGCCCATATGAAAAGAGAAGGCTTAAACATGGTGGCGTGATTACAGATCTCAGAAAAAGTACTGGCGAGATCCAGTACATATGAATGACGATAGGTAGAGAGCTGAGGTAAAGGTGAGAGTGTTTGAGATGCAAAGGTGCATAGTGAGCACGAGAGGAGGAGAGGTGTCGAGACTAGCGGAAACATTTGGCCAGGAAGAATGAGAGCCTCGTCAAGGTTAATTAGTCTGCAGAGACATGCAATTGTTTCCATCATTCAGCACCTGAACTCAGCTTTTAGTTTGCCTCTCTCCTCACTGCCTGCTGCCTACACACTCAGTGGCTTCATTATACATTCAGGGCCAGAGCTATATTACTATATTAGTGTACTGGCTTGCAAAAAGTAATGGCTGATTAAATAGCACTGGAACTCAACAGCGCAGCTTAGGAGAGTTATTTGCGTTTCTACAAAAGCCTTTAACAGTGAAACCACAACATTGCTGGCAACAGACAACACGCAGAACTCACCACACACTAAAATGTAATCACTAAAAGCATCTGAAATCCAACCAAAAAAGGACAAATGAGCACTGTTTCTGTTTCTACTGGAGAAAAAAAAAACTGATACGGTCTGAACCTAAACTGGTTGAAAGGTTGTGTTTTAAAATATTGCAGTTCCTCTGAAGCCTGAATTAAAACAGTGCCATAAAATCCTTGTTTAATTAAAACACAAAAAATTCAAAGTAAACCCAACATGTTGTTATGGCTACGAATTTTACATTCAGACTCATTAGGTCAAATACAGAATGTCTGCAAACAACCGATTTCTGAATATCTGGGTTGATTAAGTTCATTTTTATGCTCTTCACTAGACAAAGCACTAGCTATCATAAATAAACCACTGAACAGATAAGATTTATGTATATGAACAAAGGCCCACAGAATGACTCTGAAATGAGATCTTATATTTAATTCAAGTAAACTGAGAAAGTAATCAAGTTCCAAGCAAACGCATAAAAGAAAATCTCGAAATGTCCATTTACTATGCATGATATGTCAAAATACATATGCCAGACCCTTAAATGTTATTCATGCAGCCATTTAAGTGGTCAGAGGAGTTAAAATAAGGTCAAGCCCCCATATTAAGCTGAAGGAAAGCGTTGTTCTGAATAGAAATACTCCGCATTTCAGGCTCTGCATCCGTCCTTTATTGACTAAAGGCGAGCTCTTGCCTTTTCATGGCTTTTTCATGGATTTTTCTTTTTCATGGCTCCCTCTTACATTTCTGTACACAAATGCATGCTTGCCTCACTCGTTTCCCCGACTTCCCTTTCTCTGTGCTTTAAAAAGAAAGAGCGGCGTGTAACTGGGAACCTGAGGACTGGAAATAACCTTCACATGAACGGCTATCCCAGCTATTACACACATTAACGGCTATCGCTGCATTCTCTCAGACACACACAGAGAGAGCGAGAGAGAGAGAGAGAGAGAGAGAGAGTACTCACCACTCCATGGACGAGGAACTCGAACAGTTTGCTCTTGGTGGCTTTGCGTGCCCCGCCAGCCGTCTCCTCCGAAGCCATTTCCCTACAGCTCCACTCTCCACTCCCTCGCTCTGCCTCTCCTCCGTCTCTCCTCCTATTTCTTTTGTCTTTCCCTCTCTCCCTCAGCTCTCTTTCTCTTCACCCTCCGTTCACCTCCTCGCCCCCTCCCTCCTCCTCCTCTTCCTCCCCTGCTCCTCACTTCCTTTGCTTTCTGCCCTCCTCTCTTTAACTCCGGCTCCTCTCAGGCTCTCCTCCTCTGCTAAGTTGGAACATGCGCTCTTTCATACACAGACACACACCAACACACACACACACGCGTGTTTGGTTGAGTTGTCTTTCACTGGCCTGGCTCATAGGGAACGTGGGGGGTTGAGAGTTGGGGGTCTTTTAGGGGGGTCCCTGCCGGCCCACCATGCCTGCCCCAAATACCCCCCTGCCCCCCTGCCCCCCACCCCCAACACACACACACACACACACACACACACACACACACACACAC
>JAOTRR010000047.1:24225091-24236243 GCA_028570945.1 Gogo arcuatus
TACATACATACATACATACATACATACATACATACATACATACATACATATATAGTTCCAAACTAAACTGCTTTTAAAATCACCCATACATCTTTGCTGCCAGGAAATAAGTTGATTGTTTTCCAAAAACACAAAGTAAAAGCCATGGCCAAAAGTTAAATTTCATTAAAAAGCAAGCAGCCTGGGTAATTTAGGCAAAGTGCCATTTATGATAGCAAAAGAAATCTCATACTGATGTATTTATTTCCAGGGACAAAAACAGTTAGTTTTCTAGTGTTTTCAGGGAAACTGAGAAAATCTGGGGCTTGATCTGGCTGACATTATACTGTAGCTGCACGACTGTGTGATTGTTTTGGGATCATCTTTCCTTAGACACATTTCTTTCCCACAGACACACACACACAGAGAACGAGAGAGAGAGAGTTCAAGTCACAAAAACACAAAGCTCCATTATTAAGCTAGGGGTTGGTAAGAGCCCGCAGGGTCCTGTTACGACTTGCAGGCAGTTAACACTCAGTAAGACTGTGTGCTAGTCTGTGCAGGAGAACTGTACTTGCAATATTTTACTGGAAAATAAAGTCATTTGCCCTAAGGCAAAGCAGCACGTCTCTCTAGTCAACTATTTCTAAACTTAAAAACCTAGACTTTCTGTTATGTTGTGTTCTTTAGTATAATGTTGCATGTCTTAGCCTCAGAGTTTTGGCAGAATTCTCAGTTTTTGACTTTCTAGTCTTTTTGAAATGTACCAGAACAAAACACCAAACATCAGGAACATCAGCAACAGTATAGTATAGTATTATAACCTGAGAAACATGGGCCTAATCCTCATATCTCCACTATCTACAGGAGCCCACTTATCCTCGCCGCCCTTTCTAGAAATGAATGAGTATATGTGCGTTTCACACTTTCACTGTTCTGAGGCATTCAGGCTGCTCTCCCTGCAAAGAGCACACTACAATCTACTTTAAAGCAGATTCTCTAAGACCGATGAACGAGTACAAGTATTAGAGTTCATAGAGTTCATTGCAGAAAGGCAATGTAGAGAAGAGAGCATACAGATAATACACTATACATTCAGGTAATACACTATACATTCAGATAATATATTATACATTCAGATAATATACTGTACATTCAGATAATATACTGTACATTAAAGAAGAATTCAGTGATTTTATAGCTGCCTGATGCAGAAGTCAATGATTATATAGCTGCCTGATGCAGAAGTCTAATGAAACCATAAGGAGCAATGGTGTAGTGAATATAAGAACATGACATTTCATTCTGGATTGCCCCAGAGGATCTGTACAGTATAAATATGTTTAAATAATAATGACTAGGAAAAGGCCACCGCTCTTCCAACAGTCTGGCAATGCTTCAAATGAAACAACTTTTTGAGCACAAAGCAGAAGCAGAGAGGAGAGGAAAGGAAAAAGATAAACAGACAAGGAAATAGAGAAAAAAGGAGAGGGACACACACACACACACTGCACATTCCTGCTGGTCCTTTGTTCTCTCGTCAGAATGCTTGAGTGTCCTGAAAATCCTCCGCTCAACTGCTAACCTCTGCTGTTCCCGTGACAGACAAAGCACCCACGCCCACACACATGCACACACACACATGTACCATAAGTCCCACACACTGTCAAACACCCTCGGTCCTTACTTTTGGTTTGAACTAGTTTGAACCGGTGATATTAAAAATATGGGATTTCTTTCCATACTCTTCAATAATAATGCAATGTTTATTCTATATTTTCATGTAATGATCCTTAGACCAGGGGTTATATTCACAAAGAACCTGAAGGCTAAAGAGTAGCTTCTAACTGGCTGATTTAGGAGAACCTCTCGGCAGTGTTAATCCTAATAGTAAAACTCCTCATTTTTTTCTGTATAAGAACCATTCACAAAGAAGTTTAGTGTTAATCCTAAACCTGCAAAATCTAAGGGGTAGTCCAGAGGAATCCAAAGCCACTAAGATCAAACCATTCTAAAGAGAGCTACCAGTGTTGTCAAATTCATATGTGTGAGTTAACCATATGTAATGACTTCCCTCTTTGTTTTGCATCTTTTACCCCTTTCTACATGAGCCAACAGGGTTAAGGGCCCAACAATGGCACTTTGGTGGTGCAAGGGATCAAACTCCAGACCCTCTGATCAGTAACCCAGGGCCCTAACCTGTTGAGCCACCACTGCCAAAAAAAAAATGATTATCACCCAACTGTCACTTGCTAGTTTTGCTGCATCATTTGCTAGTTTTGCACAACAACAAATGCCCTTTTGACTATTAACAGCTCAATCTTTGCTCTAATTAAATGGAAATTAAAATACACATGTATATGCTATACTGACAATTTGCCAAACATATATTCTATACTAGATATTAGCATTTGGATGTTTGTTTTTAGGCATGAAATCAATAACATTTATTCATTCATTTTCAGTAATCACTTTATGCTAAACAGGGTCACAGTGGATCTGGACTTTCTCCTGGGAACACTGGGCACATGGCAGGAATCCACCCTGGATGGGACAACATTCCAACACAGGGCACCATAAACACACTTATTCACACCTAGGGGCAAGTGGGTATAGCCAATCCACCTAGCTGGATATTTTTTGGACACGATGAGGAAACCCACATGGGCAAAATACAACAGTAACCCAATCTCAGATTCAAACCCTGGAGCCTGGAGCTGTGAGGTGGCAATGATATCCACTGCAGACTATATCCATTACCGTGCAGACTACTACCACATCAGCCAATCACTGCCAATATTCATTCATGAAAAGTCATCAGCTGTTTCTCATAGATTAGTAATTCCTTTCTAGAAGCTATTTCCTGTGGTTTCATGAATAGTTTTTCAGAAGAAACTCTTCATTAGGAAGTTTTAGTGCTACTTTTGGTCTCGAGGAACTTTTTCATCGTTCCTGAAAAAGAACTGTTGGAGGAACTTCCCCTTTTTCCCTTTTTTGTATGTCCACACTGCAGGAACTGAGGATGAAACAGTTCTTAGAACACCATTTTGAGGGACTTTTTTTTTAGCTCCGACTTCAGCGTAGGTACTCTCCCAGCACGAGAGGAACCATGAGTGATGCAAGTGTACGGTGATTGGTCCAGATGTAAGTGTATGGTGATTGGTCGAACATGAGCCAATGCAGCACCAGCAACTGCCATTTTTAAAAATCAGTGTAAAACATTAGCCGTGTAAACAACAGCTCTTAACATAAGCTTTTAAAAAAATGGGAAAAAAAACACGGACAAATGTACCAACAATGAAGTCCAGACTTTATTGAATGTATATGCGACGGAGGAAATACAACACAATTCTGCATCAAAGCAAAATATTTTCCACCACGAATTCACTCAAAGAATTTACTGTCAGCATGTAACACTTCCTGGTCTCCCCCATTCGATGCAGCAGTGGAATGATCCGTTTCTATAGAAACTTGACCAAAATGCGACACACGAAAGTGGACAAGTTTAAATCCTAATGTTGCTAGTTTGCTGTTTTCACAGCAACACAAGAACATTGGTGGACAAGACACACATTCATATGAAAACAAACAACAAACTAGTGATGTCGCTATAGCAACCGTCAGCCGGCTTAGGTCACTTCAGCATTCCCTCTTTCTGTGCGAATGCAAACGGAAAAAAAGCCCTTGAAGGTATGTAGTTCTCGGGGGAGCTCTCCAGTGGATCGTTCCTCTCAATGAGTCCCTAGAACTGTTTGGTCCGAAAGCGCCTTTAGTTCTTATGGTAAGATCAGATTTTTTGTGAATACAGCCCCTGACATGTAACTTACATTATCCCACACCAGTGATCTGATGAGTGCATACACTGTATGTTCACATTTACTAATCGTATGACGTGAAAGGTCCAAAATACACTCTGGATCTTGCGGCTACACTTTTATCCATCTTTTTTTTTCTCCCCAATTACATAGCGTACAGTTCACAGACAATTGTTTGCACTGGTTTCTTCCATCAAGTACAGTTCTGTGTTTCTGTCTAGTTAGTGTGCACTGTCCTGTGTATTTATAGTTGAGAGTTTATTGTATATTTTGTATACATTTTCTCACATTTGACGTGTATTTGCACTTTTTTATTCCTGTATAAAATATCATTGTGTTGCACCATAGTCCTGAAGAAACAAAAATTCATTCTAATATTTACAATTATGCAGAGGAATAACAATAAAATCCCACTTGACTTGAGTGTCTTGCTGAAGGTCAAGTGTGTTACAGCAAGTAGAGCTTGTGTTTTTAGGATTATAAGTGGATAAGAAGGCAATATGCCATCATTAACCAGCAAATCACACTTGTGCTGGCAAGAAAACTCTGCCTCGAGTACACCGAGTTACACAATATGTCATGTCCAGCGTGTGTTGATTCTGATGCCTCACTGTTATCACCATGGCAAATGGTTCTTTTGTATTCCGTGTGCTAGAACAGACAACACATAAAAACAATGTGCTGAATATCTTTATGAGTAATAAGCACTTTCAACTCTTAATTGCAGTGTAATTAACAGCTGCAGAAACATAATGAACTCAAGCATTAGGTCGAAGACCTCATACCAGCCTTAATTATTCCAACCTCCGCTGTGAAGGAGAGACAAAGACAATGAGAGAAAGAGAGAAATGGAACAAAAGCACTGCAGGAGACGGAAAGAGGATTTGAAGCATGTGAATTACAAAGGAGCTCTGAGACAGCATCTGCGCCGACTTTCATGAAGTAACTCTCTCTTTCTCCTCCTTCCTCCTTTCACTGCGTCATGCATTGTTCCTGTTGTTATGGAAACCCCGCTTTGAGCTTTGACCCCATGTGTAGTCAGATAAGGTCTTGAGAAATAATCCATTTTTCTGGTCAGCTACAGATTGCTAACAATTACAGGCCTTTTAGAGTATGGTGGATCAGTCAGAAAGACTGGAGTTGGTGTGATGATGTACAGTACCTGCTGTGACACACACACACACATACAAAAATAGACCCATTATTTTCTTCATTGCTCTATTCATAATGCTCACAGGAAGTCATTTAAGAGCAGATAAAGCCTGACGCATTCTCTTCTTCCACCCACATGGAGAACAAGGAGAAAAGAGTCACAAATACAGCATTCCCTGAAAACAACAAAACACTTCTTCCTCTGTTTAACTTCCACAGTTCAGTCCCTAATATTGTTTTGCTCTTCTCTCTTCCATTTGTTTCTGCTACTCTCTCTCTCTCTCTCTCTCTGTTTCTGTCTCTTTCTCTCCCTAAAGCTTAGTTTAGACCATAAGCTCCAGGTTTATAGTCAGCTTTCAGTGACATAAAGGTCAATGGACGTTCCTGTGGTTGCCTCTTCTGCAGTGTTTAAGAGTGCATGTGTGTGTGCGTGTATGTGTTTATGTGAGACTGCTGGCATTATGATGAATGGGAAACTCACCCCTAGAACCAGGCTGTGTATCACAGCCATTGCTGTCAACCCAATGACCCACTCAGTGTGTGTATGCATCCCATACCAAAGAACTAATATCTCACAGTTTGAGGTGACTCATAACTAAGTCATGCTTTTGCTTTATAACACGCACGTACACACATGCACACAAAAACACAGGCAGGATGACTGATAACCTTTATCTGATGTAACAGAGGAGGGATATTTTTGCAGGTATGGTCCTTTGCTTTATCTGTTACACAGGGGACAAAGATATCATATATCGCTAGATGTGTGTGTGTGCGTGTGTGTGTCTGTAAGCGTCTGTATCTGCACAGTGTGTATGCTAGGAAGAAGTTCCACATGTGGATATCCTTGACCTTAACTCTGCAAACTTTATCATGCCCCTATTAAAACTGTTCAGTGAATACGGCTATGCAGCAGTAACTGTGAGCTAGCACTCTATAAATACTGCTCTATCTGGGCCACGCGCACTGAGACAGAAATCCTAACGAACAAGAGAAGCACAGCGTCATAACTCAGACGAAGTGTGGCTAAAACGCCTGACTCATGGGCTGTCGATATGAGTGATGGTCAAGGCTAGAGCACAGGTAAAAAATTTAGATACCATAAATGAGAGGGTAGGTGTTGGTCGCTTAGATCAAGTGGAGCGCCATAAATCCAGCCTGGAGCAGTAATTAGTAAAATGTCTAAAACATTGCCATACAGGAAGAGGCAGGGTAATTCAGTAAATGCTGACGACCTGGTGATGTACAATATCTTGTCTATACTGGCGAGAGATATAAAACGTGTCCTCCAAATACAACTACTGTATATGATTTATAACTATCTTCATATTGCTCCACAGCCATTCACACTGAGGACATGTAACGTCTTAACTTTCCCAACAATATACTGCTCACCTCTTTACAACATGATAGCATTAGATTATGTTATTGCTGATGTTTACACATGATGTTTGGTCATCAGGAATGAACAACAGCCATTTGTAAGGATGTACACACAACACCAGACTAGAGAATAGCTATGGAAATGTATGTGCATTATCAAATAAGGCCCGTTACCGAAGTTATTATTAGCATGAGACAAAACGGAAATCAATGACAACCGCATCTCCACCCATCACTTCTCCTTTAACCACAACTCTTCATACACAGGCACATCTGTAGCACTTCATAACACTCTGGGAGATTGTATTGTGGTGTGGACTGCACTGAATGCCAGGAAATCATGTTCTGCAAAGTGAAAATGCAGAAAGTACAAACATTTTCATCCATCATGGTTCTTGAATGAGGAAAAAAAGGAATTCCAAGAAGTTTTGAGAGAAATGTGAGTGCATCTTGCAACAAGTCAACAATCCAAAACCAGCAGGAGAAAAAAACAGTCTGGAAAGAACCAAACACAAGAAATCAAATGTCCTGATTCGAAGGAGGCAGCAAATGAGAGGAAAATGAAATGCTGAAGAATTCAAGAGCGATTCTTACAAGAGACATGATGAACCAAATGCTGCCCAATGATATGAAACGTTGGAGAGAGTTACAAATGCAAAGGGTTTATAAATATTGTCTAATAATTTTTATCACTTTGAGACATGGAGATGCAATTTTTGAACTGATACAATTGTTATTTATTTCACTATTAATATTTAATTCTGTAATCCTGGTCAGGGTCATGGAGGATCCGGTGCCTTTCCTGGGAACACTGGGCATGAGGTGGGAATACAACCTTAATGGGATGCCAGTCCATCACTGGGCACCATGCACACACACAGTGACACTCTTACACACCTAGGGGCAATTAACCTTAGCAAGTCCACCTACTGACATGTTTTTGGGAGTTGGGAAGAAACATACAAAACTCCATACAGACTGTAACCTGAGCTCAGGATTGTACCAGGGACTCTTGAGATGGCTAAGTTCCGCCCCACCATGACACCCACCATTCATTTTAACATACAACTTGACCAGTTCCTTTTGATAATCTATGAAACCTACCTTAATGTCACATTAACATAAATTCAATTTCGTCTTTATTCATCATATGAGTATGCAAATTCATGCACTCAACTGTAGACACCCTACAAAACAAGGCTGTCAAAAGGGACATTTGAGATCATTTACATTAAAGCACAGTAGATTACAACACAGACCTGAACAGAACAGCTGTGTTCATAGCATGCCCAATAAAACTCCATGCACATGAACTCAATGACTCTCTAGCTGGGGAACCACAGGTGCATTTTTCTGTCATATTCCATTAAGTGACAGAGCAGAAAAGAGCTCTTATTATGCAAATGTCTGTCTCATAAATTGCCTTGTGCTGCTGCCATACCCAAATGGAAGGGCAGCAAAACCATCTGAAGGAACAACCTTCCTCTGATGACTTCTTGCCATCTTTTGTTGGACAAAATGAACTATTTCTAGGTTGCCTTCGATTAGCATAACCAATTCATAATGGAGTAATTGATAAAAACCAAGAGAAAGAGTCTAATCCCAGACCTTACAAAACACTGACTCATATAACCTACATTTACAGTCAATGAAACCAAGTCTACTTACATATACTTAATCATTTGCCAGCTACATGTTTACAGACACTACCTACAGTACCTAGTACATAAAGGTGAAATAAAACATTATAAAGCACAGCTAATTTACAGTCTGCTGTGAACCATAATTGGTAGATTGCAACACATATGTACAATAAGCACGAATACACAAATGGTTTGTCAAGCCACCACCTTTGTCCTGTCCATCCACACACAAAACAATTAGCGTGGTAATTTCATTCTACCATGCCGTCATAATAATGCAAAGCAACGTCAAATGCACATGCATTACATAACGGTGAGTGATACAGCCAACATTCTATAGTGACAGTTAACAATTAAGAAGTGCTGTACCATAAGTAGGGTGGCAGACATTACAGGCCACTTTTTTCTGATTAGCTTTTAAAAACAAAACCAGTTCCACTGGACTGTGCATGGACCTTTTTCTAAACACCTCATTGTCTTCATTTTGTTAATCGCACTGATTTATGGGACCTTCAGCCATTCTGCCTTTAAAGATATTCTAAATCAGCCAGCCAGCCAGTAGAGATTTAATACACTCCAGTTACTCCAAATCAATTCGATTCACTGATACTGGCTTCACAATTCGATTCAATTAGATTCTCAGAATATTTTGAAAAACAAAATCCGAATAAGGAAAAATTAGGACTGAAATGACTCCTTTTTTATTCCTGAATTATAAACAATGCAATACAATGTGCATTTTTGTCTGTATAAAACTAAATAAATCAAGAAGGGCTATGAACAAAGGTTTAATATTGTAAACAAAATGTACTACAGGTTCACCATATCTTAAAAATAAATAAATAAATGTATAAATTCTCCTCAAAATTTGACTGAACAAACAATGTCTCCGACACAGGGAAAATGATTGATTGAAACATAGGGCGCTTTCGGACCGGAGAACCTTTTCATAGTTCTTAGAACTGTTGGAAGAAGTTCCTCCTTTGTGTGTGTTTCTCACTGCAGGACCTGAGAATGATCATAGTTCTTAGAATGCTGTTTTGAGGGACTTTTTTAGCTCCTACTTCAGGTTAGGTACTCTCCCAGCACAAGAGGAACCACGAGTGATGTAAGTGTATGGTGATTGGTCGAACACGAGCCAATGCAGCACCAGCAACCAGCATTTTTAAAAATCCGTGTAAAACGTTAGCCGTGTAAACAACAACCCTTAATGTTAGCAATAAAATATGAAAAAAATAAAAACACAGACAAATGGACCGACAGTGAAGTCCAGGTTTTATTGAGCGTATATGTGACGGAGGAAATTCAGCGTGATTTTGATGCGCCAAACAAAATATAAAAATCTTCGCTAACATTTCCTGCTAACATCACGCTATGTCACTTCAGCGTTCCTACTGGTGGTGTGAATGCAAACAGAAAAAAAGGTATGTAGTATGCAGGGAGCTCCCTAGTGGGTAGTTCCTCTTAATAAGTCCCTAGAACTGTTTGGTCCGAAAGGACCTATAATGAGCTCTGTAGCAGCATATGAGGTGTCATTTTAACCAGAATGTCAGATAAGTGCCTGACTTCAACAGCCTCGTTACCTGGCACAGTAGATCGCAGTGATGCGGGACTGGTGTCATTTGAACGCTATTAAAGAGCCTTTTTTTTTTTACAGTAATGATGATTCCCAGTAATGGTGCAGGCTCTCCATGAAAGAATGTGATCATGTGACCAGCATGCTCTCTGTATATTTTAACTCTGTGGGATGCGCAATTTGGGACCTCTGGTGTTCAAACAGTGCAATTACATGAATGACTAATAGAATGCTGATTTCTACAATGTGAATCGCACATTTCCACATTTTCGTGACACCCCTACTAGCTAGTAATTTGGCTAGCTGATGCGATGACTTTCACTACCTAGCTAGTCAACTATAATCTGAAAACATTCATTTGCTAAGACACTCACTACTGCTTCCCTTTTTCCTATTAACTGGCATTGATTCTAGCCAAACAATTAGGAAACACCCACATGACTGAGAAATGTCTACACAAATGAAAAGCCCACTTTTCTTCTGCAGAGGTGCTTTATCAGTCAGACTGTGACAAGTAATGTACTTGGTAGGAACTGATTTTGAAAATTTCTACCAAGTGACAAATTTCTAATGGATCCATATTTGGGAGATTCCTTGACTACTGTGCCATAGAGCCCTTGTAAATCTTAAAAATATATATTTTTTACTCTTCAACCATGAATCTAGGAAAACATTTATTTAACACCTTAAAAAATCTTTTGAAAAAACATCTCAGGCAACACTCATTTTTTAAAAAGGTTTCTTCGCTGAAAATTGCTGCATTTTGCTCTTAAATGAGTAACAGAGTTGAAAATAACACAGTTGTTTAGAATTAGCAAATATACAAAAAGTGGTTCACTAGCATCCATGCTAATGATATGATTTACCTTAAATATACTTTTGCATAGCAGGGTTGTATGTTCAAAGTGAGTATCATCAGTTAGTATCACTGTCATAGGAAAAAAGCTGATACAGCTTCATTTTCTTCTTCCCATGATCTTTAGGACGCTTAGATGATGCATGTAGAACATGTAGATATTTCATAAGGGTGACCAAGTTTATGTAACAGGGTTGAGTGAATGCTTTGGAAGTCAAAAATAAAATTGTCATAACATATAATTGATGACTCATGGAAAGAATGTTTCAAGCATGAAACGTTAAAAGGATTCAGACAATTTTAAAAAAGGGATTTGAAGTACTGTATTTTAATGATAATATATCATTATAAAGCAGTTGTAGTGTGCTGGGACAGGCACAATGTGCAGTAGATCTGGAACATACACATACTGTAGGTTGCTGTGAAGGACACTTTCCTAATATGTTGAAAAAGTCTTTTAGCTTCACTTTTGTAACTGTAAAATCAGTTAGACACAAATGACACCCCAATCATGGAATCACCATAGCAGAAGACATGATAATAAGGCCTATCTGAGCGTTAGTCTGATCTGAGGTTTAGCCCCACAGAAGGTTCACATTTCGCTATTCCTCTGTGCCATTACACAGACGTTTTAATGCTTCCCAAGTCAAGTATCCTAAGCCCTTTTTACACAGATATTCCGAAATACTGGCATAAAGAAGACACCTCAATATTCCGGCTTTAGTGATTTACACTGAACCAAATAAAG
>JAOTRR010000047.1:24657805-24669373 GCA_028570945.1 Gogo arcuatus
GAGCCGACCAGGAACCGTTCTCACGAGCAAAAACATGCTAGAGGACTTGGTTTCAAGTGACACAAGTCTGCGCAACGTTTGCGCACATTTGTATGCCGCTTTTGAAGTTTGAAATAAATGATTTTTTAATGCTTTTTTATTTTCTATAATCACCTGTATATTGATATGAAAACAATTATTCGCCTCAGGCTCAGTGAATATCGGTGAATCATAACCTCGACTTCGTCTCGGTTATTATTCAGCGATATTCACTTTGCCTTCGGCGAATAATTGTTAAATAAGGCAATTTTAAGAATTTGAAACACTTTTAAACAGACTCTGTTAATACTAGGTCTGCTTATTGCTATCAGGAGAAAGTGAGGGAAAGGCCCCTATAATGTAAGACATAACTCATTTTGTGGGCACTCCACAACATTCAATGTAACTGTAAAGGGTTAAAAAGTACAATGTCATTCTTTATTGAAACGAATAAGCACTCGCTGGCAACTTGCTGTGGTAGAACAAACACTTTGATAGGAAAGTAATCAATTTTGGTGGTAACAGCATGCACATGTTATGTTTCGCTTCTTATTTAATGAAGTTTTAATTCTGGTTCGTTCTTGTATACAGAGTGATGTGATTGGGAGGAGACGAAGTAGATGGCTGCTGCCAAATGTGATTATCATAGTCATGCAGAATATAAGAAAAATATAAATACAAATAGTTGT
Source organism: Gogo arcuatus (assembly GCA_028570945.1). Classification (NCBI taxonomy): domain Eukaryota; kingdom Metazoa; phylum Chordata; class Actinopteri; order Siluriformes; family Anchariidae; genus Gogo; species Gogo arcuatus. Next base: position 24,658,513 of record JAOTRR010000047.1, read on the forward strand.
GGTGGTACTGATAGTGTCTGAGAAAGTGGATATTAATGTTTGATCGCTTGTTGAAATGAATAGATTTTGGTGGGAGATTACTGGAAAAACACTACTACACCTTACAAGCTTACACGCGTCTCAGAGATAATGTCTCATCGCTCACACAGAGGTATAAATCCAGTGATCGTGTACACACACACACACAACACTTGCATAAATAGACAATTTTTACTACACCTTGTTATTGAAGAAACATCTCAGCCAAATCCTCACAATGCCATTCTGTGATTATAATATCATTAAGCATTGGTGGATATGAAAGCAATTTAGCAAGGCTGTAATCATGAGATTAGCTACAGAAGGAGGCTCTCAGAACACTGACAGCTTTACCACTCTCGTTCCTCTAGAAATGTTCCATGAAATGCAATTATTTAGAAAAGAATACAGTTATACATTTGACTACTTGATGTAAGCAATTTCTAGAATATTCAGGTCGGTAAAAAGTTGCTTCACAGAAATGCACAAACCTGTGCTAACAGTACTTTTTTATGGTTTACTTAGACTAAAGCATGTGTATTAAACTCCTAAAAAATGTCTCATATTTTCTGAAGAAATAAAGCCAATATATTGTTTGTAGCGTTTGTAGCATTTCAGTGGCTTCAAAACACCACAGAGTTGAGTCCAACCCTCCTTCAAACACCAAAGCTCCTTTTCTATTAAGCGCCTCGACTGAATCGATCATGCAAAGAGGCTGAGAAGGGAGAGCTTCCTAATTGAATGAGTTGTAGTAGCACTTCAAACTGAGGTGAGCAGAAGGAAGTGGACACTGGAGTCAGAGTGGAAAAGTGGAGTAAGAGCAAGTCAAATTCCCACATGTAGGTGTAAATTACCATCAGTTCGGATAGCTGGAACGATCGAGGAATTACCCAGTGCACCAGAGGAGGCCTGTCCTATCGATCGGCCCATAGAGATGTTTGTAAACTGGCAATAACACCCCCCCGCACTTCCCCTTCCCCAGCCAGGGAAGGCTTTGACCTCCAAAAGGGATTTCTATAGATCAGCTTGCACTCAGCAGGACCTCCTCTTGGATCCAACGCCTCTTGGGTGTCTGGTAACCTGAGAACAGGCCCACAGCCAGTCTTAATGTACTCTATGCATCTGCCTGGACCACCACACTCTGAGGTCTGGGCTGGTTGGCCGAGTGGTGGGATGATGCAAGCCTTCCTACATTTGCCCACATTAATGCCAGCTGATCCCACTTCTCTCTTGTGTAACCGCTACATCTCCTAACACTTGCCACGAGGTATGAAACAGAGCACAGCATCCATAGGTCAATGCTAACAAGATTGACCTTTCATCTCTTGGAACAGGGGGAGGACAAGATGGAGAAGATAATAAACTATTCAGTTTATCGGTCAGAACAGCAGAGGTATTTGAGGTATCTGCAGCCATTTTGTTCAAGTTGAGCTTGATGCTCTTCAAGAGCTTGATCTACTCCTGGTCTTATTGTTTCCTTAACACTAGTTTACAAGTATCTACTTATGGATATAAGGGTGGAGAAAGTAAATGAAGAAGTGGTGGCTTTGTCTTGCATGTCAGGAATAGGAGCATAGAGAACTGTAAATGTCTTACAAGGCAGACATTACACACTTAACGTCATTGATCACACACATTTAGAAATGTATCCAGATTGGGTGGTGTAATTGTTTTGCAGCAGGTAACATCCCCTCACTAATAATCACTCATACATTTTCAGTCAACCCTTTATCCTGGTCAAGGGTCACAGTGAACCATGAACCTACCCTATGAATGTGCACACACATTCACATACTCAGGGAATTTTTCTAAGCCTTCATTCGTCACGTACACAGTGAAATTCTTTCTCTGCATTTAACCCATCTGGAGATGTAAGCACAGTGGGCAGCTCGAGGGCACTTCAGCCATTCCTGCTGGTCCAGGGAATCAAACCGGTGACCTTTTGGTCCCAAAGCTGCTTCTCTAACCTTTAGGCCATGGCTTCCCCCCAATCCACCCACCAACATGTTTTTGAGAGGAAACCAGAGAACTCAGGGGAAACCCACATTGGAGAGAACACGTGAAACTCCACACAGCTCAGAATTGAACCAGGGAGACTGAAGACATGAGGTGGCAATGCTACCTCCTGTACCATCATTCTCCCTGTCTAATAAATGAACGTTTAATTAGCATTATTACATAATGCTCCCATACCTGCCTCTCTTCATCCCAAGTCTTGGTTCATCATCAGCCTATTTTTGAATGGCACCTTTTGGAAATCAGTGTAAAATCAGAACACACTTATAAATGAAAGATACTTCTAAAAGAACAAGAGTTTGTCCAGGTGCTTGGCTCAATTTGGGAGAAGACATTAGCACCAGTAACTAGCAATAGTTGATCTGGGAAGGAGGCCAGCACAGTACAGTTGGTTCAGATGTACAATCATTTAATTACCGTCAAATGAAGTTTACAAACGGGTAAGACATGTACCATTTCCAAGAATTATACAAGGACACAGATCGGCTCACACAATTGTCTTGTGCAATTTTTTTTTTCTTTCTTTTCATCACTGGGACAGGATCTTTTGCTCCAAAAAAAAGAAATTTAAAAAGTGGTCATCATGTCTGATCAATAATCTCATACATTTAAACTGTTATGGACAGCCTCTTGTCTTCTATGAAGCTTGGCAACTCCAAATGTCAAATTTGAAAATTGGTTTATTTACAGAATTGAAGGAGACAGCCATGAATCTCTCAGCTAATGGTGAAAAAAATAAAAATAAAATAATAATTAAAAAAAAAAGAGCTGCAACATTTGACCATTTATTGTAGGACTGGGATCAGCAATTTGCTTTCTTTTCTTGAATCCTTCTCCCCCTTGCTTACATCAATACAGAAAAGAAAAATCACAGCATATATAGTTGTACAAACACAAAAGTACACCATCTAACTCCTGGAGAGAGCAGAGGGACCAGGCTATCTGTCAATCATCAAGGCCTAACTGTACTTTCTTGTAGGAAGAAAGGAAAAGATCATCATCTTCCACAATGGGGCTGAATGATCTGATTATATCCCAAAAACAAGGGCGTCCAAAGCTTTTTTTTTTTCTCTCTTTTTTTTTTCTTCTTTTTTTTTTAATGTTCACATAGGCCCATCTTGGAAAGGAAGAACAGAATCACACCTGCTTCTGCAGCAAACTTACACCAAATGACAACGATCAAGTTGTTTAATTCTTCAAAGATTTCTGTTGTCACTTGAAAGCATCATCAGGGTGGTTAAGAGTAAATTAAAATCAGTCTTTCCAATATTTAAAAAAAACAAAGAAAAAAAGATGAGCTCCCTTACTTTAGATTTGAATCTACAGTTTATACCGTATATCAGAGTTGAAAAAAAAAATGTACAGCCTAAACCTTTAAAGCCTAGTTCGAGTACTTCATTATTAATATTATTAAATTTCTTCCTGTACAATGAAATACAACTTCAACCTCAAGACAACATCTGTTTAAAAATACAGAGGGATTTCTTTTTCCACAAAGATTGAAACATCAGCCCCTCCCTCACCCACCCGACCCCAACTAAAACTGGACTTTAGCAATATATACTTGTCTTTTTTTTTCTTTTTTTTTTTGAGTGTGTGCGCATGTTATGCATGTGTATACAAGTGTGTTCTCTATGTCATTTACTCACAACACTGTAAACATACAAGACTATAATACATGTGCTTGCACTGGTTCATTGAATTTGGTTGACGTCACTAGAACACCACAAAAGAAGTGAAAATTGAGGGTGGGAGAAGCAAGGGAGGGGAAGAAAAAACACAATGACAGTTTGAAGAAAGGGATAAAAGGGACAGAAGGGTGGAGGCTAAACTATTATCAGGTTTTTTTTTTTTTTTAGTCCCTGCTGGGATGGAGGGCTGTCCCAGCTGAAGACTAGCTCAGTGACCTTGCTGAGAGAGATCCCACCAACATGCACACACAGACACACACGAACACACACTCCATCCTAGCAGACAGAGGACGTGTGTCAAAGCGAAGCGGAGAAGTGGGCAGCAGCGTTATGGACCTGCACCGGAACATGGAGCACCACAAGGGGGCAGAGTCAGAGGCTGGGCAAGAAGTGGGAGGAGCTTCTCACTCACAGGGAAGTACTGAGGCTATACATTAGTCCTTACAAAGTCCCTGTTCAGTTTGCTGCTACATTAGACGCTCCTTGTTAATATCGGCACAAGACTCTCAGTCTGGAAAAGGAAACTGAAATCCACCAGAACAAAACAGACAGAAAGGAAAAAAAAAAACGGGGAAGAATCTAGACGCTGATGGCGACTTGTTCACAAATACACGCGTCGGAGGTCTCCTGGCGACGTGATGGTGTTGCACTGTGGACACAGTTTCTTATTTCCCTGTTAAAGAGAAAACAGGAGAGAAAAATAGTAAGCTAGTTGCCTAATGAGGCTGCTATATAAATTAAATGGTGGAATGATGTGGGTGGAAAAAATGGACAGGAAATCCAGATATTCTCTACAATACAGGAAGCCCTCCTAAAAGGCAGCCTGCCTTGCTTGAAAAAGCACACACCCTATCCTATCACCTAGAACTCAACCTCAGCTGTTACCCATAAACACCAGGCAGTAAAGAAAGCACAGCAGGGGAGATCACATGCACATACCTCAGTTAAAGCATCACAAAAAATAAAGACAGAGTCAGCTAAGCAAAGTCTTTAACACTAATAAAGACTCTGTGACTGAAGTTTAAAGACCAAACTAGAACACACAGACAGACAGACACACACACACACACACACACACACACACACGCTCAGTAGGCCTTACGAAAACTAGCCGAGGTAGTGTTATATTTCCACAGGTCAATCATCAAGAGACAGCCCGACTGTTTTGCGTTGTCAATTGACGTAGCCGGGACAGGACAGGGAGACGGATGTGCACACAGTAGCATAAGAGTGTGGAATCTCTATAATCTCTACACCACTACTTCCAGTATCCATACAGAGTCCTGACACATCTTTGTCACAGCCAGAGGTTTAACATTTTTGCAGCGGACACGCGAGATCAGTTGAGAAGAGGCTGAGTAGGAGTTCTACTCCAGACAAGAGAACACACAGCTGTGAGCAAACACAGGTGTCTGGAAAAAGCAGTGGATGCCAACTCATGGACCTCAAACTCCCGCTAACTTTCTAGTGTGTAAAAAGGTTTTGTGCCCCTGTGTAATAAGGTACAAACATCCATACTGCTGTTCAAGACCTCACTTGGTTGCTTTATACTTCTACTGAAAAGTAGAACGTACGTTTGAACGTTCCACCTAAATTTTTGCACTGTTTTTGCTTTATACTGCCCAATTACAGAGTGCTGTCATCAACTGTGACACAAAGCCAGGGGACCACAGTGCCATGGTCAAAGACCTCCTTCTTGACAGCAGTTCCAGCTAAACTTGGTCCCCCCTGTCCCCCATCAATCCACTGCCTTCCCCCAGAACCACAGGGCACTGCATGTTTAATTTGGTTCCTTTGTTCAAGCTAGGCAGGGGCTACCTGTATTTAACGAGTGTGTGTGAGGCGTGGGCTCCTCGGTTAGCCCTGTCTGTAACCAAATTACACACGTTTACTTTGATCGAGACGCGAGGAGCCCCAGCGTGCTGCCTTTTATTGCAGCCTTAAGGCAACGGTTTTAATGCCTGCATTATACAAGCCTCTGTGGCAGAGTGGGCTCACTGCGCACACACACACTTCTCTGATCCCTTACTCTTTACCTTCATCAGTGTGGTGGACACAGAGGGCTTTGTGAGGAGAGCAGGCAGGAAAAGACTGATTTAATACAATGTATATTGGAAAAAAGGCTGGGGCTGGGAAGCATTTATTAATTGCTTCCTCGTGTAGCAGCTGAACACGGTGATGGACTACCAAGAGGAGCTGCTGAAAACGGCTTAGAGCACAGTGTGTGTGTGGAAACCAAATTAATGAGTTCTATCAATCAGACAACCAGCAACATTATTCAGTGACCGTTCACTATTCATTTTCCCAGTCTGAAAGTGAAATCAATGGTGATGGAAGGATGTACGTGATGGCTGTGATGTGCGCAACCAGAAGTGTATACAAGTCCAGAGATTCTCACCAGAGTCCTAAGCCAGCATTCTTCACAGTGGACATGCCAACACTGGATGGAGGTGAGGGGCGCTGTGTAGGAGTCCTGAGAGAGAAATAAGATACTTTTTATTTATACCTAGAAATATTTGAAAACATTAGTATGAAGTATGTAGAAGCCGAATTGTGTACATGTGCCATCCAAGGACACAGAATCAAGCAGCAATTCAGGGTCCCGACAGATAATTATCTGAATGGCACTTTAAACACATGTTTATTCATTATTAGAAAACCACACCCCATAATTACTTGAACAGTGATCAAAGAGGTAGAACGAGCAGGGAGGTCTGTTTTAGTCAACATGAGCAGCAGGTGGCAGTAGATCTCCACTGATAACCACCACTGAGAGTCATTAAAAATGCAAGGATCCAGCTGGAGAACTGAAGACTTGTAAAGCATGAATGGAAATGCATAATTGCTCTGGCTTATTCAGAGCAATGAGGGATGGGCAGAGATGATGGCAAATCACGTCAGTACCACTCAAGTGCTTAGACCCATCAATATGGTTTAGAGAAGCAACATCTTTGGAAGATGGGAAAATGTGTACAGGGAAGAATCAAAATGAAAATATGAGTGGGCAGAAGTTTAGAAAAAAAGAGGACAAATGCTCAGCGGAGTGTCACAGAAGATGATCTATTTTGCCAGGTTATCTCTGCAGCAAACCTCTGAGGCTACAAATCTCTGTCTTGCCAATATCTCTGTAAAGATGACTTTTACAGAGTCACTGTAGCCCTAAGAATCATGATCGAGCAACACGATCTCTTAGTAGGCATCAGTGTGCATTCATTCCTGTCTCACTTTGGCATAAATGGTTTGCTATGTGATGTCCAACATGCAGTGTGTTCATACCATGCAGATCAGACACTTGTATCTATCTCCTCTGAGGATCTGCTTCTCCAGTTCTCGGATGCGAGCCTTCAGAGCGTCCAGTGTGGTTCCTGTAGAATCCTCTGTGATTCTGTGAAGAGAAAAACGCAAAAAGCTTATGGTCAATCCAACTGCTACACTAAACACAAACTTTAAAGACATGGAAAATCAAGGAAATATCCATTTCCTATAAGGCAGCAAAGGATGAGTCAAAGACAATGGATGTCAATGATCCTTTTCTTAAAATAAAAATGCTACACACTGAAACTTAAATCAAAATTTTCAATTACGTCCATTTCGCGTATCCCAAATTATTGAGAATTTCCTTCAATCCTGTAGAACTGGCTGTATCAGGCATCACCACATGTTAATGCAGAATCTTAATCCACTACCCCCCCCCCTACTCATCCACTGATGAATGCTTGTGGGCTGGTGAATGTACATTTAACACTGTCCGTAGCATATGAACTCGCAATAACTAAATCGATATAGGTGCCATTGATTGGGCGACGCCTTGCTTGGTGGGATGTTTATGGTGATCCGCTCATTTTCCAGCCAGATGGAGCGCTGATCTACGGTATCGATTGCACTGGTGTTCTCCCCGGTACTCTCCCTCCGATTAGTGCCTGTTCCGTTCCGCCGCCTTTTCCAATAGTGCCATTTATTACATGCCTGCACCAGCCCTCAATGAGGACTTGTCCACCTTCCACACAAACACGGTATACGAGATGTAAATCAGGTGAGGGGCAGTAAGAGGGCTGAAGCCCAGTTATGGACTGCAGCTCTCTTATGAGGCTAAATGGAGAGAGGGATGCTTATGCAGGTGGAAGGAATCATCAGGTTGTAATCAGGTCAACAAACAAATGCATAATTTTTTTTTTTGTCTGAAAAAAGTGGCCATTTGTGGAACTGGCCACTATCCCATTATAGTCTACATGTGTTGCGAAATGTCTTGAGGCGACAGTGATGCATACTGTTTAACAATGATCTCCCAATTTCCTAATGACGCTTTCTGGGTTAATTGTATGAAAATCAAGGTGAATATCGGTACATCACTGTGTACCATATAAGATAAATAGGAGATACAACGTTTTAACAAAATGTATTTAACAAAAAATATCAGGTCACTGTTGTGAATAATAGTTCAGTCAGGTTTGTGGATTCCCAAAAGTTGGCACGGTTATATTATTTAGCTAAGAGTCAGTCCTATTTAGTGGCTATTTAAGTAAACCAATCAGCTTGCTCTTTCAAAAACAATATCTTGCTGGTACTGTAAACCATAATGAAAGAGTAGGTTATAAAAGTTTCATAGTATCAGCACATGCCTAGATCAGTCTCCAGAGTCACTAGGGCTGGATGAAGACCTTGCGCAAGGAGAGCCAGCTGTACATCTGGCAGGCCGGACAGACCGGCGGTCAGCTACTCACTAACCTACAATCAGCACAGGGACCATAAAGCTTTAAAATCTCCTCTTACTGGTGGGCAGCTTGTAAAAAAGCATTTAGCCTTGATTAGCGTGCTTGCTTATAAAGCAGATAGAGGACTGTGTGGGTGAGCTGCACTCCATGCCCACTGTTTCTTTAATGGCTTTGTAAATCTCTGTGGTGCACTCTGCCTGCGCCACACAGAACTTTTCCCCCAATAAAATACCCCCTCTCACACAGGGCCACAACATCATGAATATTCATCTAGCTGAGATTTATAGAAAACCACATTCTAAAAGTTATTTAATTCCTCCGGGTAATAAAAGGTTTTAATCCTCCTTTATATGCAGAGAGAGGTGAAGGAGCACTGAGCTCAACTTTACTATAAGCGCAGACGCACACCCGATACACAGGTCAGGATGAGCTCACTCATAGAGGCAGAAAACAGTCTCCCTGCAGGCAAGCACAGCGGACTGGAAGAGAGGGTTTGAACAGAAACGTTAAACAGGCACTTAACAGACAATATACTTAACGCAGAGCTAGGAGATTTACTCCACAGTGGTGTACAAGATGGTGTCGTCTTGGGGAATAACAGGTAACCTCAAACCAAGGGAAAGGCAATGGTAGCTTTAGTACTTTGAAGGAAATGCAATATTCGCACGATTCATTCATTCATGTTCAGGTACTGCTTTGTCCTTGTGAGGGTCACGATGGATCCAGAGCCTAACCTAGGAAACACTGAGCTCGAGTGAGGCGCTGGTCTCTCAGGAAAACATGAAGACCTTGAAGTCTGGTCAAAATATATTCACACACTTTTTCTAAAGGGCAAAACGACCTTCACATTCCTACTGTTTTTTTTTTTGTTTTGTTTTTTTTAAGCAAGCATTCGACAAAATGAAAAAGGACATGATGGAATTTAAATCATGTCCATAATGGGGACTTGTACCGTAGTATGTACACAGACTGTTCACTCTGTATAGTTCTCAATGCTAGACTACTGAACGGACTAAAATGGACTTCTAAAGCCTGGACTGTTCAGTCACTAAAGTCACAGTTTAACACTTTACAGGGTACTTGATTTAAAACAGACCCTCTGATGCAAACACCTCACTCCTGGGAAATGGTGTTAACCTTCTGAAGGCTTTGGAAGCATGCAAGAAGAATAAGTTTGCATTTAATGCAGTAGCAGGCCGGTTGTATAAATCTGAGACACTGCAGGCACAGAATTCATCACATACCCCTGCCTGAGCCCTAATCATGACCCCCACACACTACAGCATCTACACAATCCCGCCATGTAAAAGCATGCACAGTTCTCCTCTCCCTCTCGAAACCATTCACAATGAAATCACTGTAACTAAACTCGACAAATCTCATTTTCATTGCAGATTGAAACACATGCGTCTCACAAACAGTGTCGGGAGGGGGAATTGTTTTGTGCGTTCTCTGCTGGAAGTGGAATCATTCAGCTCCTTGTCTGGCATCTTTAAAGTGCACTCAGATTAAGGCCCTTCACTTTAGGAAATTGGAAATAACATCATTGCATGGCTTTACCCATATGTTTGAATTCAGGGCTTGAGGCCAGCTCTTAGGATGTGGATAATTTTGTAACAAAGGAAAGAAAAGTTTTCAGAAACGTGATCACTCTCCTGTCATGTTTAAATCAACACAATGTGTGTGCGCTTTAAAAAAAAACAAAAAACAAATCTCAATCTAGGCATATAATCACTTCTATTATAGTAGGAAATATATCACAGAAAACCAAAAATACCAATTACAACCAAAGCAGAGACAACCCCTGATCTTTCTGCTAAACACACCACCCCCCTTCTTATACCCCTCAGTGCTTGATTAATGACATCATCATCACAGAGTTGCATGTGCTGCTCCTTCCATAATGTGATATGGTGTAACAGCTGGTGCACTGAGACTGAGAAAGGACCGTGTAGAGGCGCTCACTGTCATAGAGATAGATAGATGGGGACAAGCTGCAGCCATAAAGAAATATTGTGGGAGATATTAAATAAACGTGTGTGTGTGTGTGTGTGTGTGTGTGTGTGCGCGCGTCTAAAGCTATGCGCTAAGCTAATAGAGAAAGGTTACTGGAAGAGGGCTGCTCTCTGCTTCCTCCTCTGCCTTAACTTCAGTGATTCATACTCCAGCAGGCTAAAACACTTAATGCTCCCCCTCAAACACACGCTCAGTCTAGCTTAAATGTCTGGCTCCTGTGTGCGCAAAAGAGAGCAAGAGGCTCTCGGTGGAGAAAGTGATGAATCAATCTAAGCTGTCACGCTTCTGCTGCACCACTTAGGAACAGTGTTCTGTCCATCTTCATCCTCCCACTCACATACCCACACAGTCTTTCTCTCTCTCTCTCTCTAACACACACACACACACACACACACACACACACACACA
>JAOTRR010000047.1:24680520-24692340 GCA_028570945.1 Gogo arcuatus
TAGTCACAATACAGAAAAACCTATGAATGAGTAGGTGTGTCCAAACTTTTGACTGGCACTGTGTGTATATATACATACATACACAGTATATGTTAGTTATAGTGTCACAGCTAGTCACTGTAACCATGGATTAAAATTCCTTAAATTATTTTGTTTTGTTTTTTTCCCCTAATCATGGTCCTTACTTTGGGGAGTCTCATCCCTTTTGTCTCCTCAAACATGTTTCACTGCTCTCTCTGCTGCCACTCCTAGCATGTTTGTAACTTTATCATATGTAACAGTTACTAAACACACAGAAGGACACGGCACTGCTGACCAGAACTAAACCAAACTTTTGGGGGGGGGGCTAAGCAGCGCTGCGCACTGCCATGAGAGTTGGGGTTGTTTTGTTTTTGACTCACTGTGTCTACTTTCCTCACAGCCACTCTCTCCTCTCAAAGAATATGATGTGATAAATATTGACATGATGAATGTTTATTTTAAAAAAAAAACCTTAACATAAGTCAGTCATTCTCAAAAAAAAAATAAAATTAGGAAAGTTGATTTTTAAAAATTATTTTAGGACTTGAAAAATACATTTGCACAAAGATTTCTTCCTCCATTTTCACCACAGTTTGTGTGTGTTTTTAACTGGTTGATTAATACCATGATGCAGTGATTCATTGTCTCTTATTTCCAATTGATCTCAAACTAAAGTTCAATAAACTCCTCAGCTGAAGTCCAAACGAAAATTGGTACTCACTTGACATAAAGTAATTAGTGTATAGGGACCTAATGGACTAATGGAACATACATAATTAGTTGGATATGTTAATTAGGGGACAGCAGCACATGTAATTAGAGGATTAGAGGTGGGGTTGTAAACATTACGTACCATTCAGTCGTGTTTGTCTGTTTGCCCGCACGCGCAAAAATGTCTGCAGGTCGGAAAGAAAGAAAACACAGCAGTTACAAGTCAGAGTGCAAACTTTTTGTGAAATGAGTCAGCTTACACGCGCTCAAGCTTATTCTGCTGGATGGCCCCGGATTGTACAACATATTCATCATCACTCTGACGACCTACTTCTCTTTTGCCATTTGTTTTCACCTCCTCTTCCTTTTCCATTTCTACCGCTCCCGCGATAACACACTCAAAGTCCAAAAAGGCATGTCGCTAAATGAGTGATGAGGTGTGTATCATTCCTCAGAAGCCGCCTCAGGTCTGCATTTTCAATTTAAAAAGGATGGGGAAGGATTGGGAAAACATTACTATAGTAACGAGCGGCTCGAGTTAGCGAGCGAGCGCCATATTGGCCGGAATCACGTGACCAGCGTGCGTCACAGTCAAAGGTCAAGCGTCGCAGAAGTGCAGTTCCGGCGCGTGCCGCAAGGTGGAGACAAAGCGCACATCTACTGGGCTTTACTAGCTCGCTAAATAGAGTTTCATTAATTAAACTGGTATAATATGCAGCGTGCCACCACAAAATGAGTCCAGTTGGTCAAAACAAAAAGTTATTTTACTGGATATTCTAAATCTACAGTTAATTATCTTTAAAATAAGGCATCATTTGTTAAATTTGGTGCAGCTAATCCAGAGAAATTAGCAAAAATGTTTAAGGCATCATCATCTTAACAGAAAATGAAGTTTGGGAGAAGGTCAGCTGTAAACTTGGTGATGTGTAAACTGAAATTAATGCATAGCACACACATATTTGGCCTACAAAGTCATATTTATAGGTTGTTTTCCCAGTATAATATTTTGGTGACGGATACATTATAGATTGTGGAATGTGTTTATGGCAAAATTAGAAAAAACGATACGAGAGTCATTTTCTGATGCACTCGTTTCAAATCGCTGTATCTCAGAATGAACCTTTGCTACACTGGACTCGTTTTGTGGTGGCACACCCCATATAATATAATATAATATAATATAAAGTTTAAAAAAAACCATATATGCAACTTGAACATTGATTAGAGTTTTGCTTTGTGATGATAAACACTTAAGAGACAAACTTAATGTAATACAGAAAATAAAGTAACAAAACAGCAATTAATAATATCTATTCATATTATACATGTTCACGCTTTCATAGTAATATCTTAATATAAAAGTGACTACTGTTTACAATTAGTACATAATTATAATGTGTAGTTTATCAGTAGTATTTTAATAGCGTTTTAGTTACATTTTTAAGTATTGGAAACATCATACATACAGAAATAAAACTGAATTTAGCACCCAAATTCTTAAAATGCTAATTATAATTCAGATTAGGTTCAGGTTCAATCTAATTCACTTCCCTTTGCATCATAGCTACTTCTCTAGGCGCTTAGTAACGTACCATTTTTTTCAGTCTAGTTTATAACAATGCATTATCATAATGATTCTGTCCTGTAACATCTGTTGCATTCTGTTAGAAAACATGATCCTTAGATTAATCACATTTCTATGACTGTTTGCAGTCTGCTTTAATAAGAATCCCAGCTAAGGACAGTACAAAGTAAAATAAATAAATTTTAAAAAGTGCATTTTATACTATACATCGAAAGTCAAAAGTAAATCCGGACGCTTTACTACTTCAACCTCATGAACAGGGCTCATGTATCTGACCACTGTTGAAGATCCTCCTTCGACTGAAGGTGAGAGAAGGTTGAGGTGAGACCCAATTCCAGCCAGCAACGACTCCGGAGAAGAAGGCAAGAAACAAACATTTCAAGGACATCGGAGTGACGGGATGGTGTGTGGAGGCCAGTGGAGATTAGCCCCGGGGTTAAACCATGCATGATTACATATCAGAGCAGGGCACATATTACAGCCTGAGCAAATCTGCAGCTGGAGATTGGGAGAGGAGATCTCCGTGCCTGTTAATGTGGCCAGCAGTCAGATCCATTCAGGGATAAGATGGAGGATATTATGAGAGGAGGAAATGCCAAAGCGCATGTATACACAGCAGCACATATATCTAATCTATCCTTACTTTGACATTGCACTTAATTGCACTTTAATCTACAAGATCTTTGCTTTTGTTTTGGTAAGGAGCAGTTGTCATTCACTATCTTAAGCTTCCCTGAAGGCCTAAATCTAACTTAAATAAATGGGTTCATATATGCACGAGTGCGTAAAAGCACTGCTTTGGGTGTGTATGTCATTGCCATTCCTTGAACAGTGCTTGTTTTTGTGTATATGTGTGTGTGTTTTAGGTTTTTTGCCGGGCTCACCTGGTATCTGTCAGAATGGTGCGGGTCGTCGGAGGACAGCGGTGAGATTACTGGAGACTCTCCCTCACGCTTGATGTGCACTGACAACAGGAGAGACTGAGGAAAGAAAGAGACAGTGAGAGATGAACAGTCTGCAGTCATCCACAGGATAAATATGTCACCCGCAGCCCTGTTCATCATTTCTGACGGGCTGCTGCGTGCTACAGAACCAGTTTAAGGGCACTAGGTTTAGGTTAGCCAGAAAGCTATAAAGACACCACACTAGGTAGCATCTTAGGATACGCTTTGTCTGTTTTCATTACAAGTCCCTCTGATTTAAAAAAAAAAAAAAAAAAAGCTCAAGGGAAAAGATTTCATTTGTCCTATGACTGCAGGAAGGCAGGAACGTAAACTCGGCTTTCTTTACTAGGAGTCTTGATCTCTGGCTTGGCTTTTATGAGCCTGCTATAAAATATTTGTATTTACAATCCTCTCCAATTAATCAAAGTGAGAGGAGGGGTAGCAGCTTTAGTGGGTGACAACTGTAATCTAATATTAATATGTGAAAAATGGCAGGCTCGCTCCACAGGGACAGTAAATTAGACATTATGCATGGCTTCTTATGCTTTTGAATTGCAAGGTCAGGAAACAATTTATTTGCCAACTCAAAGCCTTTAGAGCTTAGGGAATATTGGAAGACAGAGAAAGAGAGAGAATTAATGTGCGTATATGTGTGTGTAAACCATTTATGTGGCTGTGCAGTATATTGAGTATGAGAAATGGAACAGCTGCTTCGCAATATAGAACTTTCTAATCATTCACAGCTAGCAGCACAGGAATAGCTGCAAATAATGACATTTGAACATGACATCAGTTGCTATTTTGCTTGTAGACCAATTAGAGTTGTTCGTTTCAGGCCGATGGGAAAGGAGGAATTTGGCGAAGGAATTGGCCTCTGACCCACTGAGTTACTGCCAGCCTCGGCTGGCATGGAGTCGCTATGGCAATGGGTGCTCAAGAGGAGTGGGAAAAGCAGTTTGGGCCAGATCGGGGTTAATCCCCTTTAGAACTGGCACGCCAGACCCGATCCGTCAGCTAGCGTGGACCCCCATTCCCACTTGGCCTCTTCATTTTCCACACACTGCTGAGGAATACTAAACGCTAGCTCTGGAATGCTCGGTCACGTCTGCACTCTACTCCTTGCCCACTTCCTTGCCCACTTTTTCTGAGCTTCCCGATTTTGCATAAGCATGGGTCGGCACCTCATTTCCCTTCGCTGCAGGCACAGGTCTCATCCAGACTGGAATAATGATGTGAATTGCTTTTATAAGCCCCATCGATCAAAATCATTGCACTGTTTAAAGGTTTCTTCCTTTGGATAAGGGCGTTCTCTGTGCTGGCATTTGAAGAGAGATATAGTGTAAAATAGAGCTTAGTGAGCTCAAAGTGTCAGTTTTACATGTATGGCTTGATGTTAGTTTAAGTTGATATTAAAAGCCCTATCTAATCATTTACGTATGACATGTGAACCAGCAAATCTCTTTTACAGAAGTCAGAGATAAGAGCAGACTTTTGTGTCAGTTGGGCCTGCATATTTGGCAAGCCTCCAGTGATATGAAATGTCATATCTCTCCTTCTCTTTCTCCTTTATCTCACTTTCTCTGTTTACCTTTTCTCACCCTCTCCCTACCGTGTCAATAACATATTGATATATGAAGAGTAACTTTAGAAAAATTGAACAAATTCAGAGTCGAAGATAAGGCCAACATGATCCCCACTCTTCTCTTCCTATTAAGACTGAGTAGAACAATAAACCCTCACTGGCATAGTTACCATATGACTGTTAATGAGGCCCAGCAGGAAACCATCTTAAGCTCTCACTTTTCCATAAGTACATTACTGCAGGAAATAAAGGAGCATAATTCCATAATTCCTCTCTCATAGCTAAGTGGGGCTCTTCGTATGGCTTAATAGAATGGACAAGAGCTCTTATTGCTATTAATGGCATTCAAACCAAAAAGACCATCTTACCTTGGGTGTGCCGGGTGCTGTGCTGAGATCCTTCGGTGATGGGTTCTTACTGCAGAAAGAAGGAAAATACAAAAAAATAATAAATGACCAAGGCTGTAAATATGACAATATGGCGTTCACCAACAAGGTGAGGCCAAATTTGGACATAGCCACGTTACATGGATTAAGGACTAGCTGTAAAAGAAGCGCATCACATTTCAGACTGACAGGATCTTTTGGACATTTCCTAATATTTATGTCAAAGTGTCTGGCACTTTTTAGAGCCTGCTTTCGTCCCTCTTCGGTCAACACTCACTTCTGCTCGGGATTAAGTCTCTGAGGCGCCTCGCTTAGAACCCAAATGGGCATTTAAAAGGACAGCTGAGACAAAAGTCCACGAAGCAACACAAATCACAGGTTTAATCATGTGGAGATGAAAAAAGCGGTGCTTTGCTGCTGCAGCCGTGCCCTCTGTGCCACTCAATCCTGGCAGCCCAGGGCCATGCTGTATTTGAAACAATTACTGTCCAATAGTACCTCGGCTAAGCAGATTTGGGTTATAATTTTTTTATTGAAGTAATCATTCTCATGGATGTGCTCATCCAGTCGTTCATACTCTCGCTTCTTCTACGTTCTCTCTGTCTCTCTGTGTGTGTCTCTCTCTCACACACATACAAACACACACACATGCACACACGTACACACAGTTTGGCTGAGGCAGGAGGAAATAAATGATTTTGCCATTATTTGATTTGTCAGTGAAGCGCCTTGGGCACTTAGGACTTTGAAATATGTCGAGGACAATGCGCCGGCTTGTAAACATTGTATTAAGGAGGCAGAACGGAGCGGAGGGGAGTAGGGGAGGTGAAGAAGGGGAAGCCCCCCCCCCCCCTCCCCTTTCAAGTGTGGCCTGGGGGAGGGATTGGGCTGGGGCGGGGGCTCCATTGAATCACCGCCTCGTGGACACAGCTGATTGAAGATGACTGATTACAAAGCAGGAAATATTAAACGAGCCGGCTAAAGCATCCACTGACAATAGGGAGAGACACATCAAATCAGATCTCTGTCTGAAACATTAATATCTTCTCCTCCTCATCTCTCTCTGTCTCACACACACCTGCACACACATTCACTGATGCACTAAAATCTTTTTTTCTCTTAGATGGGATCTTTTTTCCTTCCATGTGCGTATTTCCTAGTCAGTCATTCAAACTATATTCTTCTTTCTCTATATGTGATACATAAACACAAGACGTCATAACGACCCATTTTTTTTTCTTGTTCTGTACTGGCTTTTCTTGTGTTTCCTTAAACTAGTCTTGTAATGGCTGCAGTCAGCTGTGGTATTTCTAATGTTGAGAAATGATGAGGTCAGCTGCACTGACAGAGGGGAAAAACGTCACCCTTGTCATGTTCACTTTATGTCCCTTGTTCACTGCCGGAGCACTGAAATTTAATCTGCTCCTTTTCCTAATCCAAAAACGTGATTTGGCAGGTCTGCTCATCTCTGCCACTTACAACCAGAGAAAGAGGAACACTAAGCAAAATGGGATGGATGAATGCAAAGGGGTGTGTGAGTCCTTTTTAAAAATTAAAAATCCAATCCAATAGATGTAACATGCTACACTGATGGAATTAGTGGTTCCAAAGGAGTATTAGAGCCAACTACCACAAATGACAGGTGAGGGTGGAGTCAGCAGTTAGCTCCGCCCTCATGCAGGTAATAAGCTTCATGCCTGCCTCTTGTGCAGTTAAACATGATTGATCTTACAAGGCCTGGGCAGAGACAGAGAGAGAGACAGAGACAGAGAGAGGAAGTGAAAGAGACAACACAAATCAGGACAGGGCCTTGAAAGAGGATGAATTGCCCCATTGGAGGCAGTGCACTGGTTGTGAGATAATAAACACACTCCCCCGGCGTCATAAATCCGCCACTATGGCACAGTGGATCTCACTGGCCCTTACTCACTCCCAACACACACACCATAAGCGTACTACACCAGCAAGTTCATAAGCATGAAAAAAAGGTCCTCTGGAGGTACCCTTAAACTAGTCTTATACTGTACAACAATTACCTCACAATGCTTACACTGTGAAATGGTCCAACGTTAAAATGCCAGTGATGAGATGAATCACCACAGGAAACTCACAGTTTGTGCAGTTTATGTGCTGAAACTTCAAAGTACAAGGAGAAACCAAAGAATGTAGTTACATACTGTAGGACGCTGTGGATACTGTTCAATTAGTTCTACTGTCATCACTTGGGTTGTTTTGTGATTTTTTTTTTCCTCAGTCACAACATCGTTTTTACTTTTGGTTTTATACTCATGAGGCAGATAGATGAACTAATGGAGCTAACTAGGTTTCTGAAATGTACATCAGACATCGTGACACTGCTCATACTACATGATGTCCAATGTCAGAAATTCCTTGTATCCCCAAAAGCATAACGGAATGCATTTTTGGGCAATGTTTACAATTGTCCGTCCGAATTAGCCACAATTTTAAAAAATCATTGCTGACTGCAAGCTCTCATCTACTACTTTAGGTTTAGGGTTTGGGAAGCTAAGAATTCTCAGCTATTCAAGAAAATGAAGTGAATAACATATGTTTATTCATATTCCTTAGTAATATACAGTTCATTAACAATTCCAATTTTTTTTAGATGCAGACTTGTGCCACAGACGACCTCTCACCTGTCTCCTCTCTCCAAAAAGTGTTCACTTAAGAAAAACCCTACACACAGAACCTTAGTTTCTCTCAGAAGAGATACTAAGGACACTTAACTATCCAAAGCCCCTTTTCCTATACGTAGTACATCATCCACACTCTTTTTACTTTGCTATATTATATTGAAATGATGAAGAATTTGTGTGCCTAAGAGGTAACTTTATAGACACAAGAAGAGCATCAGGCCCTGTCGCACACCTCTTCAAAACAACAGGGGCAGTGGGGGTACGGTATGTGTCATGTGCAGGAGATTTTTATTCCTTGTTCTTTACTGCTTCACCCTGCATGGTGACAACGAGACAGAATGACTTTTGAAGAGGCAGCCATCACTGCCAGAGAGAGAAAACAAGGAGAGGCAATGTTGAGGCCCTGTTGTCAAAGTGACAGCTATGTGAGAGAGAGACAGAGAGAGAGAGACAGAGAGAGAGAGAGAAGGGGCTGGGAGGGAAGAGCATAGAGAAAAGATGAAAGGAGACACGGAGACAGACAGATCGGGAGATGCAGAAGGAGGGCAGGAGACACTTTTTCCCGCGTCACGGCTGCCGCGTCGGAGGGAATGTCGTGCGAACACATCAGCGTGAGCTTTCAGTCTGTCCTGTCAGCCCATTTTGATATGAGCGACAAAGCCAGGGACAGAAGGAACAGAGGAGACATATAGAGGTTGAGTTGGCTTTCGCTAACGAGACACCAGAACAAAGATGAAAATAAGGAAAAGGAAAAAGGAGCCCCAGCTACGGCTTTACGGTCTGCAGTTATAAAAGGTTCGGGAGTGGGAAGATGACAAATCTATAAGAATGAGTTTCTTTTATCAGTGCCACAGCCATAGACGAGAATTAATTCCAGACTACTGGATCTCAAGAAAACACTTTCTGGATGAACCAAGCTCATGCCTTGACTGTCAGACAGAGAGAGAGAGAAAGAGAGAGAGAGAGAGAGAGAGAGAGACAGGAAGACAAGGCTCGAGTGCACAAGGGAGATGTTGAAAATTGAATAAATACCAGTCGATGACTGAGGGGGGGTTGTACACTAGAGATAAAGATTGCTTTTGGTACCGTTTGCCACCCTGCTCTCTCTCGCTCGGTTGGTGGCAAATTGATTAGGTGAAGGGGTTTGGGAGCATCTGGGAGGTGTGTGTGTGGGGGGGGGGTAATGTAGATTGCCATGTGGAGGCAGATGTGTAAAGGGCATGATGGATTCCCATTTCCATACACGAGAAAGTGGAGGACATGCTAAGGAAAGAGAGAAGTAATGCAGTGCAAGGGAGGAAGGGAGAGAGAGAGAAAGCTGGCAGTCCCAATCTCAGACACACTCACCCACATCCATCCAGACATCTGCCTAATGCTACATCTTAAATAGCCTTCTCCATTTTACATGCACTCCATTCTCATTTGCTGCTGAATGAAACGGTATCATTAAAGGGAGATTTACTACAAATTGCCACAAATTTGCCATGTCACTTTCAATGATCTGTGTGAGTGTGTGTGGGGGTGTGTGTGTGCTTGCTGGAAGCGAGGAGGAGGAGGAGGAGGATTTGTCTGCTGCTGTGGATCAACATGCGAAAGGATCTCTGTTGTTTTTAAGTTTAATGTCGTTTCCAGTTATATGGTAGTTATATGGTATATCCTTATCTACGAGGCCATATTAATTACACTATTCCTACATGCCTCCAACAAAAATAACAAATACGAGAAGTAATGATATATGCATGGCTTAACAAATGAAAATCAACAAACTTACCACGACCAGTGGATTTATCCACAGCTTCTAGTTGTTTGTTTGTTTTGATTTTCAAATGGTTCTTTCTAATTCATATGGGCTTCTGGTGCAATAGTGCAAGAGTCGCCTTATTGGGGGGGGAAGTATCGAAGAAGAAGTGTGAAAGTGTTCGAAATTCCCAGAATCCTGATCATACAATAAGACGCTTTCAGACCAGAGGAACCTCTCATAGTTCTTAGAACTGTTGGAGGAAGTTCCCCCTTTTTTGTTGTGCTGAGAAAAATCATAGTTCTTAGAATGCCGTTTTGAGGGCCTTTTTTTTAGCTCCTACTTCAGGGTAGGTACTCTCCCAGCACAAGAGGAACCATGAGTGATGTAAGTGTACGGTGATTGGTCCAGACGTAAGTGTATACATTGATTAGTCGAACACGAGCCAATGCAGCACCAGCAACCACCATTAAAAAAAAAAAATCCCTGTAAAACATTAGCCGTGTAAACATCGGTTCTTAACATTAGTGTTAAAAATGAAAAAAAAAAAAAACCACGGACAAATGGACCGAGAGAGAAGTCCAGGCTTTATTGAGCGTATCTGTGATGGAAGAAATACAGCACGATTTTGACACGTCAAAGCGAAAAATAAAAATCTTCACTAGCATTTCCTGCTAACGTCACGCTAGCAAGCCGTCTTACGTCACTTCAGTGTTCCTACTGGCAGTGCGAATACAAACAGGAAAAAAGCCTTGAAGGTATGTAGTTCTCGGGGGAGCTCCCCAGTTAGTAGTTCCTCTCAATAAGTCCCTAGAACTGTTTGGTTGGAAAGCACCTATAGAGATTGGTTACTGCGAATCCAAACAATTCTATGGCTATCCGTGGCTATACGTCTCTATCCTATAGCGGTGCATGAGCAGCAATCTGAAAAAGATAAAGTACCTTGCTTCACATGTCTCAGTGGGAGAATATGTAGTCTTTGAGCTGTGCTTTGACCTGTCATGTAATATGGAAGAACTGCTAGTGCCTGGGAACTGGCAACAGGACCCAAATAGGGTAAAAATGGACACTGTGGAATCTGTAAATGTGTAAATATGATAAGACTATACGTACATAAAACAGAAATGACCTGATGGCCGCAAAATAACTTGTAATCATAGAGATGGCTCAGAGACACTCTGCAGCATCTGCTCGAGATGGACGAGCAGTGATGACGGCATTTCCCTAAATAGCCCCCGCTGTCCATGTTGGCAACATAGATGGCAACACGCTGCCCTTTATTAATTATTAAACCCTAACTCCTCACTGGCATGTGATGGATAACTAGCACTCATGCTGGAGAGAGCAATCATACTCATACTCATACACGTTGCAATATATCTGCTTAAAAGTCATATCCCTAACAATACAGGCTTAACTAGGAATGCATATAACATATAAGCTACTATATTGTTTATATTGTGACTCCTGACTGAGGAAGGAAGAAGGAATGATACAGCAGAGGAAGCGTAGAGCCTGGAGTTAGCTGGGAGTTCACTGTAAGCTGAAGCGTTATGTGTTGCCGACTGTCATGTTGTGTCAAAGAGGCAACCACGGTGAGTGATGGCACACCGTATGGATCTCTCTGATCCACTCCACATGCTTAACCTGGCTGGCACCAAAGCCGTGACAGCACCGAGACTGATTTACGAGAGATGGGTTTCAAAAGTAGCTGAGCAAATACTGGGTCATTAGGTCAAGAGCAGGTGGGATTTCACTGTCAGACCTGAAAGCTCACATTGTCAGAGAATGTACTGTATGGGAGATGGGTGTCAACCTGATGTGCAAATGGGTGAGCCTCTCCATCTCCTGCTCCATGTGCTCCTGCAGCTCACCAGGACGCAGCAGAACCTGGCAGATAGGGCAGATGGGAGCCTGGCTGTCATACAGAGACACCTTCTTCTTGCCTGCGAGGGAAAGAGAGAAAGAGAGAGCAGAAATAGAGCGTCAACAGCGAAATCCATCAACAGTGAAGTGACCTACATGAAAACTTCTCAAACATACTTGAAATGTTCTTTCCATTGCCAAACCAGTCAAGCAGCGCAGTATTTGAATCTGATTTGCACAACAGGGAAACTGACGATGAGGAAAAGTGTAAGTGAGAGTTCTGTGTGTGTGTGTGTGTGTGTGTGTGTGTGTGTGTGTGTGTGTGTGTGT